>JBBPCY010000136.1:12329461-12364993 GCA_037974405.1 Brachyalestes nurse
TGATCACCACCTGATCATCTGGAATCATCTGCTCCTGTTTCTTCACTGGTTCAGGACTTCAGTTAGATGCTCTTTGTCCTGCTGGAATGATTCATGCGTAGATCACTGTGTGTCTTAACAAACAAAAAACAAACTGATCAGGTTCAGGGACTGGACTGAAAATCAGAACCTTTGAAAGTCCTTCAGAAAGCCTGGAGAACTATAGATAAAATATAAGAATGTCTGGTTCTTTGGAGATAAAAAAATGAGGGGTGGCTTAAGACTTCTCTGTGTGTGTTTATGTGTATGTAGATTTTTAGATTATCTATGACTCCCTCTTTACTTTACACAACACAATTCACACTCAATAGTTAACTTTTTTTCAAGGAAACATTTAAATCTGATAATAATAATAATAATAACAATATTAATTAATAACTTTGCATTAAAGGATGTACATAGTTTGCAGTTTGACTAGGGCTGCCTAGATATGTACTTCATATAGGGATAACACTTCTTATAACTTTAGTGTGAACGGTTGGGCTGAACTGCTGTAGGCTAAACAGGTAGATGTATGTAAATGTGTTCATTTTTGTGACATCACTAAAACAGCTAATTGAGAACAGGCTGCTTTGCAGTTTTATTAATGGAACAGGGAGTCGACAACACATTCTGAAACAGTGTTTATAGTATTAAGCATTTTTATTTTTATTTTTCCAATCATTGTCTGTCCCTGATATTAACCCTTTAATAAACTGTATTAAAGTAGTTGTGAAGCCGAAACACAAGAAGCTCCACATTAAAGTGGAGCTCCTTGTGTTTCTGCTTCACAACTAATCTTGTCTATTAGAAAGTTGAAAAGATGAATTTGCATTTGTATAGTGACTCAGTTATAACTGTTGACCAGCAGTCTGGGTGAAGAGTCATGCTGCTCCAGTCAAACTTGCACAAATCACACGAAGGGCAGCCATCCAGTGACGTGATGGAGCCTTTATGCAGCAAATTCAGTCTCTCAGCATGCAGCAGGGTGGTTCTGATGATCTGAACGGAGGGTCCAGTCTGGCCACTGAGGGGTCCAGCTTTGTCTGGATTAGACCCCCGTTTGCCTTGATTTTGTTTTCTGTTTGATGTCTGGAATTAATTACTGGAGCCATTTTCTGAAGCCTGCTTGCAGTTCCCAAGACAGAAAAAAAACTATAACCATAAACCATAAAGTAACATATAATAAACTATAACATCATAAACTATAACCATAAACCATAAAGTAACATATAGTATAACTATACCATAACATAATAAACCGTAACATCATAAACTATAACCATAAACCATCAAGCAAGAGATTGCAGTAATTGAATATAGTGAATTGGGAGCAGATTTACATATTGAAACAAGCTGTTATACAATTAATGGTACTATTTAATTAACTTTGTTTGGCAACCCTGGTCAAATAACATTGTTTTGATTTTCTAACTACTCATTTTCTATAGAGAACACATTTCTGCAAAAGAACTCATTTCCAAGTTCAATTATTAATCATCAAAAACGCAAAGCAGTTCACCAACAACAAGCAGATTTGTAAGGTATTTTTTCAGAGTAGCAGCACTCAGGGAGGATGGGCTCATTCACTACTGGGATACACTATTTGTCCAAAAGTGTGTAGACACTTGATTGTCTGGTGTGTTTTCTGATATAAAGGGTATTAATAGTGTGCGTTCCCACTTAGGTGCAGTAACAGCATCTGATCTTCAGGGAAGATGCACTAGATGTTAGAACATTACTGAGAGGATCTGACTGCAGACATATAAGCATTAGAGAGGTCATGTATAAGACCTTCCCAGATGTATTGGACTATCACTCCTGGACAAACTGTGCTGCTATCGGTATTTATGCAGTATTAATGAATTTTAACAGACTGACTTTTTCAAATGGTTGATGCGAGATTGGATCAGCGGGAGGGACAGGAGTGCCACTCTGCGCACATTTGTCGCAATTACTCCTCCCTCATTTTGCCTACAGGAAGGTCAGGAAACAATTTAGCTTGCTATTTCTCTAACAAGGCATTTTACAATAACTTGAATCGGTTAATATCTTTTTATGTGATGCCTTTATTTTTGCACCAAATTATGGAGAGTAGGATCAGCAAGAGTATAGATAAGTACTGGTATCGATATCAGTTAAAACCTAACACCACCCATTTCTAATGCCAGTGGCCTTTATATCTCTACACATTCAAGTTCAGGACAGTGTGAGAACCAGAGGAGAGTATGATGTGATAAAAGCTTTATGTGGGAGTAGTGCAAGAAGAGAGAAAGTGCATTAGGAGATGAGATGGTCTCTGGACAGATGTGTCATATGAGTCTTCAGGAGGTTTTTGAAGAAAAAGAGGAATTCTAGTGCTCTGGCCACCTTTGGAAGGTCATTCCACCTGTGTGGGAACCACGAATGAGACCAGTCTGGACCGGGTTTGCCTTGTGTGTAGGGATGGCAGATGCAGACGATGTTCCTTGGAGGAGTGGAGGGAGCGCTGAGGAACTTAAAGCTGATGCTTGGTTTTTAGCATGGTGACTTTAGGCTCATATGCTGCTATTCCAGAGAATCCCATTCTGTTAACATTGTTTTCTATGAGGATTATACAAACTATGTGGATGCAGCAATGGATTCGCCTCAACGAATTTCTAAACTTTTTGACACAGAGTGTACATGTGGACAATATTAAATCAGTATTACCCAATACAAGTGGACACACACAATAAAAGCCTTCCCCTCTTCTCCTCAGGTTTTCCCACAGTGAGCCGGAACAGAGACGCCTACCAGTCCATTGACCAGCAGGACCAGACCAGCTCCGCCAAACCATTCAACCAAGCGGAGGACCACAAGCCTCCAGTACGCGCATACTGAGGACCACCATTCATCCAGAAGGCCCTTCTGAGTGACTCCTGTGTTGGTTTATGGTCTGGTAAATGATGGCCGGTGCAGTTTGTAGGGCAGTGATGCCCCATACATTGCATTTTTTGTCAGTTAAATTGTGTTTACTCTTGAGTCTTCCCGATAGTGTATTACTGTATTCAAATGGGTGGTCGAACACACTGGGTAATTTAATAGGAATGTGAGGCCGGACTTTGTTCTGAAGGCCATTGCATTGCCAATTTTCGATGTCTATGAATCAAAGGTAAATAGATTTTTCATGTTATATAAAGCAATTATATAGAATTATAAGTAATATATTTTACCATGTTAGAAGAAAAGTCTAATATGAGCAAGGATTTTGTCATTCTGTCAGTCTTAATCTTATGAAAACTGACACTTTTTTCAAATGCGTCCCTCATGTCCACATGAATAACATGTAATACAAATCAATCATGACCAAAACTAGGTCAACGGAAAGGCAAAATTGTGCTAATGTAATATATAATGTGAAGTTGGATATAAAAATTGGAACACCTCTGGTCAAATTGCATCAAGTTAAGTATAGCAGGATAATAACACACTCCCTGCAGAAAACAAACCTTCACGATTTCAGTTTGTTTGCTGACTTTAACATAAAATTAGAAAGAAAAAGCGCATGTGCCATAATCTTTGCACTTTTCAGTTTGATCAGTTCAGCAAAGAAACAACATTTATGCATTAAAACATGGAGAACTGTGTTCTTTGTAGAGTGTGAGTACTTAGATTCACTTAGAAAACTAACAAAACATGTTGACCAGGGGTGCACAAACATTTGCGTGTGATTGTAAATGGAATCTTATTCTTTTGAGTCAGGCAAATTCCATGCATTACTTTCTTGGGTAACCATTGAAGACCCACTTCTGTTTAAAAGATAAAGTTAGGCTGGATTAGAATTTCTCCACTATGTTTTAGTTAGGTGTGATGGAAGAAAATGCTGGATGGTGTTCTTCAGTTGAGTTCCTCATGCTGTATACACTACTGTTTCTTCAGGCTGTTGGCGAAATGACTGGTTTGCATGAAAAGTTGTGTGGTAATTCTGTATAGTTAAGCTCGCCACTCATTTCCTCAAAATGTTTCTCTCTTCCTGTTTTTCTTTTACTTTAAGTCTGTTCCTCCATCACAACCTGATAAAAGGTCAACCTGAAATCAAAATACACACTGCTGGATGTTGTCTGATACTGTTGTGCGAATTCCTTCCGTACCGTGACTTAATTCTTGGTGAAGCTCAGTATGAAGGAGAGGTTCTGAGGTAGCTCTTTGTTTTTGTATTTATATCATTGTTAGTTCATGTTATATTAACTAATCATATATTTAAAACAGGTTCCTAACCACAGCGGTTTCAAGGACTGGTAGGCGAGCGGAGTGGGTGCACAATGCATGTGATTAGCCTATGTAGGTCCACCAACTACTCATCATGCCGTGCACAGCAGCTTTTAAGCACTAGATCGATTAACAGAGGAGGGCTCATCACATGGTACTGCCTCCATGTCCCTGTATTTGTCAAAAGTAACATACAGAAACTCATAAATCCTTACAGAGAAATGATGGATGCCAGTATGTGTAAAATGTCATATTATGGTATGGAAGAATGGATATAATTTACATATTTACATATTAATGATATTCATTCTCTTGCATTGTATTTGTCAAAAGCAGCACACCAAAGTTCACAAAGTCTCACAGATACATGGTGTGCACCGATATGCTTAAAATTCCATATGTAATGGGGAGAATGAATATTAGTAGAACAGTAATAATTATATGATAACTGTAGTAATTGAATGATCGTAATAAAATAGTGGGTTTCATTTAGGCTACCAAATCCCCTTTCTCCTCACTGCCACATTGTTGTGGCCTGGTATCGAACAAATCAAATGACTTTTACCTCTATCTCCCGATTTATGATTACAGAAAGCACACCAGCAGGGGTGGAAAAAGAAATAATAATAATTTCATATTTCACTACCCCCTACCCACCACCCCACCTGTCACTGGGGAAAAGCTTGGTTAGCTCAGACACCCCTCCTTAACACTGCGTTAGGAGATACGTGGAAGCCAATATGGAAAATATAAGCAAGCAAGATGCACAATGATTTCTGACAACAACCAGTGTGTCGCTGATTAGTTATTTTTCCTCCTGTTCCTTTGTGAATAGTTTCTTTTGAAAATGTGGAGCTGAAAAGTCATAGGTTTTGTTGCTTTGTTTTCTCATAAAAACGAAATATTGTGTCACGTATCATAAATGCCTTGACGTGTCATGTTTTTGCCATTTTGCCATATTCACATAGATGCCAGATCTGAGTGTAGCAACTAAATTTTGACCGAGCCAGGCCCTCCGTATTACACTGTGGTTGTCATACATGTGTCATATGTGTATACTGCTTATCTCTTTTCCAGTGCTTTCACTTTCAGGTGATTATTTTGTCAGTATGTAGTTTCTTGGCTGCAGGCTGAGATTGATGTTGAAATGTTGGAAGTTGGACTGTAAAGATGTTGCTCCACTGAAGGGTTGCACAATATATTGTTCCAGAATTGCAATACTGATATTGCAGAGGAGTGTGCAAATATGCAAATGAGCCTCTAGCCAGTCACAGAATGTTTTATAATGTGCTATTTTATTGTGCAAGCAAAATGTTGAACAATTGTCTCTGAACGACTTTCTGTTGCTTGAAAGACTTTTATCCGCTTTATATTATGTTTCTTTAATAATTGTGTAATTGCACATTAGCAACACAAGCAACAACACTGTAACTGCTGGTGATGTTTTCACCGAAACATTGCAGATATTTTTAATTGTAATGAAAATGATGGACGGTGATTCAAAATGCCAAGTTCCGTTTGCTTACCACACATCCCCCCCCCCGCTCCCCGCAGACATGTCTGCGCAGCAGTAAATGAGTAAAAGAGTGAAAATATCAGCTATGTGATTCTATTTCACTGAGCTTATATAAGCAAATGCCTCCATAATTCTACATAATGCTCAGTGTCATGGGCAGTACAACTCCCAACAACTACTCCTTCTTAAGAACAGAACATTCTATTTGATACACAGAATGCAGAAAAGAAGCCACAGACATAAAAATATATATATTTTTAAATCACTAATGCCAGTGCCAGGGTGCAAAGAATACGTAATAACAGAATTAATTGGAGGAACCGCTCTTCTTGAGAATGATTTATGGTACATTGGTTGCACTTTCCAGTACCTACGTAGTCAGTCACTCAATTTATTTGATCTAAATTGTTTTTTATTATCAGCTTTCATGTGTCCTGAATTTCGACCAAAAATTTCATTTTGTTGCATCACTAGGGACCATTTTTCTAGTATCTCTCAGCTTTACTCCAGTACCACGCCTTTCATCTTTATCAGCTGGTCAGAGCTCAGAGCTTGTGATTGTGTGTTTTTCATGGTAAAAGGTACTTAGAAATGTGCACTACAGTTCAAAGCGTTTCTCCTTTCCTTCACTTTTCAGTTCTTGCTTCTCTGTGTCACTTGAGTTGCAGCGTGGCTCGCTTTTGCGTCCTTCGCACACACTCAGATTGAGACCCTCGTGTTTGTGCAATCATCTCCCATTAGGGACGTTAATGGTTTCCATAGGAACTGTACAGCATGCTAAGCAGACAGCGATTTGCCTGCTGTTACACCCATTTGTATTTATGCTACATATTTCTTGTGGATAACATTACCAGCGGTGATGACAGACGTGAGGCTGATTATGCCGCTCCAAATGAGGAGCAGAGGAAGACAATGGTTAGACAGGTGATTAGCAGGCTCATGACTCCATGCTTCCGCTATTATTCTTTTTCGCTTTATTTGGAAGGGTCTAATTTATACAATGCTCCCTTTGCCTCATTAGCGCTTGATTTTTGAGTCTCTCGCCCATGCTGAATGTTAATTGCCGCTGTTTATATATTATATGTTACACGGTTGTCGGGGTCACGGAAGATGAAAAACACAAACATCTGGACGTGTCACTGGCCATCAGTATTATGTTTCTGTTGATTTGTGTCTTTTTTGTCTATGTTTTACTTGCTGAGTCACACTTGCTTTTTATTTGTATGGATGATAACCGAAGGCCCCTAACACTTGGGAGCCCTCAGCAACGTTGTGCCTTGAGGTCCTAATCAAGATATATTATTTTGCATGCAAAAAAAACAAGAAGAAGTTTTGATCAGGAGAAAGTTTATTAAGGCAATAAAACTATAAACACCTAAATTCTGAGAAATACACTGTGTTTAATCATGTATGCAAATACAATAATAGAAAAGTAAATACTACATGCTCACAGGGCCCCCTGCTGGCCGCTAGTGGCCCTGCCCAAGGCTGGGTTATTCTATTTTTCTTTCTGGTTTTAAGATAATGTTTCATGATTTAGAGTGATTGGTTCTCTCAATGGTTCTTTGCTTGGATGTACAGTTCTAGAATTGGGGTAGATCGGTGTAGAAACTCCTCATTGTGTGGAACCACCCATTGAAAGGTTTTATAGAAAGTAAAAGTTGTTCTTTTATGACTTGGCTCTGAAAAATTCTTTTTGCAACCCTTACTTTTAAGAGTGTTAAAGTTCTGTGATGAACAAATTCCGGTCTTATATAAAAATCTGAATAATAAATGGAAATGTAATCTGCAGTTCAGGTCTGTGCTGTGTTTATTTAAACATTTATGCTCCTCGCTCTGTAATAAGTGACTCATTTGTCTGGAAAATGTCAGAATTAATGGCTGTCTTAATGGTGTACCAGCTATTTGTGTGGTTTATGTTTACTAATGGTTATAATGAGGTTTCTGCATATCATGTCTCACCGAAAGGGCCAGTGTCAGTCTGAATTTCTGGCTTTCCATAAAGTGCTTAAAGCGTTTTGTTCATCTCAGACATCCATCTTTGGTGGCTAGCATCTCGGGAAAATTGTAATTAAAATTCTCCATCTCTCGCTCTCTGGCTCCACGTGTGAGTGCCTGGGCGAGGTTTTAATTAACCACTAGCCGATCTGTTAATGATTTCTTCCTGCTGAGTCCTTTACATGCAGGACGCTCTGATGTCCAGGAGGAGGAGGATGAAGCATCGATCCATTTTTTCCGTGGCCGACCCGAGCTTTCAGGGCTGATCCGCGTCTCCCGAGTGAAGGTCAAACAGGTCCCTCATATCATCTGCGTCACTGGTGCAAAACACTTTGCTGATCCACTGGTGCTCCATCATGAGGGAAATACCATATCAAAAGTCCAACCTTGTCAACTCCCAAACATCTATATTAGAGCTCTTTTTGAAGAGGAAGCACGTGGTCAGCAGTAACTAGGGGTGGAACATACTTCAGTAATTATATGCTACTACAAGTACCACTGCTATAAGTAGGGTTGATAAATACTTGTGGAATTGTACTTTGTTACTACACTACTACCCACACTACTACTTTCACTACTAGAAGCTTAGAAAAGAAAGGTTGCAGCCTGTGGCCTAGTGGTTAGGGCGATCAGAAAGTTGTGGGTTTGAATCCCAGCACTGCTAGTGGCACCTCTGAGATATCCTTGAGTAAGGTACCGTCCCCACACACTGCTGCCCGAGTGCTGTGTTCCTGGCTGCCCGCTGCTTCACTTGGTGAATGGGTTGAATACAGAGGAAGAATTTCATGCTGTTCACACTGTGTGCTGTTGTGTGTTTACGTATGACAGAATGGTCACTTTACACTTTAACTTCCCTCACAGGACTCCAACCTCTCTACTTAACCCCAAAAGTATAAAAACCCCAATGCTGCATGTTTCAACCAATAGTAATTTAGTAATGCTGGGCATTACTATAGTAAATTCTTTAGTACATTTTTTAATCGCAATTAATCGCATGGTGTATTGCGCACTTTTATTTTTAAAGTACTGCTATATGAACAAAAGTGCAATAACATTTGGTTTGCAAGCATTTTAAACAAATGAGCTTTTTACCAGCAGTTCCCTTTAACACAGTTACACAGCTGCAGTTCAAATATTTCTGTAAATCTTAAACATTAATGTAATCAAATCAAATATAAAACCAAAGCTATCTGCTACTGCAGGGCATTCATGTTTTATCCAGTTTGTTATAGAAAAACAGGTTACCCTCAGAGCATTATAGCAGCTGCAAAGGGGGACCAACTCCATATTAAAGTCTATGTATCTGAACGCAGTGTCATGTTGACTTGACAGTGTTGACAGTGTATGTTGACTTGTGGGCATTTCTGTATTCCATCATAAGAATTACCAAGTTTTTGTCCTCTCTTTGCTGTTTTAGTAATCAACATTACTTTTGATTCAAACACATGATGCTGTCAGAGAAACAGGTTTATAATACAAATGGGAGTCTTCAGAACCTCACTGATGATCCACCAGCTGAAACCAAGCTGCTGCAGAAAATGTTCTAATGAAAGTCACACTATAATCTTTACCTCCAACACCACTGATCTCATCCAGAGCTCATAAAGCCATTGTTCTGTTCAGTCCTTCCAAGTCGTCTTGTTCTGTCAACAAGAAGCCAAAGGACCAGCCAGAGCATCAAACTTGGAAGAAGCCAGCACTTATAAACCTGATAATTGCAGACGGTTCAAATCAACAGTCCATTAGCAATTTCCTCCAGAATCAAAAGAGATTAATGTCATTCTTCTTACTCTGGTTAAACCAGGATCACTTAAGAAAGATCTCATAATAAAGCATGTTTTTGCCCAAGACGGGCTCTTTCCATTGCAGCAAAAAACTTATCTTGGCATCTTCTACCAAGCATCCAATCTTCAGGACAAACCCCCCGAAAAAAATGCTTGGTCTGTGTGAGAGACTTGCCTCTAATACCAGAGGTTCTTGTTTCAAATCTTGCCTAAGATGCTGGAAGGCACAAACTTTTAAGACCAACTTAAAAACACTAGAACCCAACAGCCAACATGTTTTTTTTACTTTGACTTTCAGATGAAGTCTGATGTTCAAGACATAAAGCTAAAGGACCTGATTAGAACCTGCAATCTTTTGGTCCTGGAGGCAGTGCTCTTACCACTGAGTTACAGAATCTCGTGGCTGTCATGCCCTTTTTTTTTAGGACATTTCACTTTCAGATTAAATGTGACATGCAAGATATAAAGTACACAACTCACATTTCAGCCCACCACCTTCTAGACCAGAGCCCACGATTTAAACCAGTGCACTTTAGAGCCAGGCCAGATACTCAACTTATTTTTGGACATTTGACTTTCAGATGAAGTGTGACATACAAAGATATTAAAAGTAAAACACTGATTAGATCCTACAACCTTCTAAGCTTGAGACCACAGCTAAAGCCAGTGAGCTACTACGCTTGACAAGCTGTATAGAGTTAAAGATTCCAGTTGGATCCCACAGCCTTGTTTTTGAGATCATGGCTTAAACTGTGAGCTAGAGAACCAGGCCAGAGGCTTGGCTCATTTTTTGGATATTTGACTTTCAGATGAAGTAGGACTGAAGACTTGGGTTTGATCCCATGACCTCATGTTTCTGAACTCACAGCTTAAACAAAGCAAGCTACATCTTGACAAGCAACACTTTTTTTTAAGTATGTATCTTTCGGATTCCTAAATCCTCTCAGCCTGAAGACTGCCTGAGTTTGAAATGAACAAATATGAACAAGTCATTGAAGTGAGCCAATAGCCCGGTGATAACCTTCCTTCCAGGACTGCAAGCTAATTACCTTCTGGCTCTCAAATAATCTATGGTTCCATCAAAGCCCAAATCCAGGGGTGCCAAACCTGTGACAAGTCCCTGGAGGTCCACACTTCTGCAGATATCGGCATTTTATCCTTTAACCATCTGAGTTCAGCTCACAAAGGCTTTACCGACTCACTGATGAATTTAATCAGGTGTGGTTAATGACGTTCAAATTTACATGGACAAATTAATATTACTAATAAAGTTCATACATCCATTACATCTCAGTTAAAATAATCTTTGGAATATTACATCAATGATGTGTAGCTATGATGTTTAGCCCCAACCTGTTTTCTGACATTAAATGAAGTAGGAATAACACTAGTTAGTTTAATGTGAGCTACTGACATTTAAGTTCAACTGATGTTACTCAGTACTGTGATGAGTCGATTGCCACCACCTTTCCTCATTTTCCACACAAACCTGCAGTGAAAAATATTCATCAGTTAGGAAATGAGACAATAAGACAGACCTAGGGGCCACTTTTTGTGCTTCAAAAAGATCAACACATCACAGCACTCAGTGTGAAATTCTTTCTCTGTATTTAACCCATTCACCAAGTGAAGCAGTGTGTGAGGACTGTACTTTTCTCAAGGGAACCTCAGCAGTCTTGAGATGCAAAACCCCATCCTGCTGACACACACACACACACACACACGTTTATATCTTTTTCAGCGGACTAGTATTCACTCCGCACATCAGAGGCCCTCTGGGTGTCTGCGTCCCTGTCATTGGTCCATATAAATAATTTATTATACCTTGGAAATGTTAAACTACACAACACTTAGATTATTTTACAATTGCAACAATTACAATAGTGATGTTAAGAGCAGAGTGTGTGCATGTGTCACTCTGTGTCATCCCATCAGAATCATGAGTGAAGCTGCTGGAATACAGCACATAGAAAGCTGCACTCACAACACATATGGAGGCGTTTCTTATTTTTTACACAGCTCACACTGCAATAGCTCAGAAAAGAATAGCAACCTGTGCATTTTACATACACACTGCTGCAAATTGTACAATCAATGAACAGAAAAAAGGAAAAATATATACTATAATCATAGGAATATCAGGACGTTTGCATTAGTCTGCAGGATTTCATTTGCATAATGCTAATATGTGACTATTGGCTTTCATTCATTATTAGCAACATTAGCTGTTTGAATTGACTGTTCTGAAACTGACACAATATCTATAGTTTCTCTTAAGTATAATTTCTCTGTACTTTTTTCCACCCCTGACCGTAATTAATGCTGTATATATTAAACGGATGAGCTATTAAAGGAAACTCTTATCACTTGCTAAATTTTACATGCTCTGGTAATATGAAATGAAATTGGTTGATATGGGCAAGATTGATTATAAACTTCAATATTCAGCCTGATTTAACATTAGTCCAGTCCTGTAGGCCTCAGTTGTTTTCTCTTTTCTAATAATCCTTATGCAGCTGGTGATGGATAGCTAATGAGCTGAATTTTACATGGCTGCTATGAAAACTCTAAAGCTTTCCAGAACTGGAAATTTTTTTTATTGACCAATTTATTGACCAATCTCAACTCCTCTGGGAAAACCTTACAATAGATGTTGGATGCATTGCATTAGTGAGGTCAGGTACTGATGTTGGATGATTAGTTGTGCACTCCAACTCATCCCAGAGGTTTTGGATAGAGCTCTATTATTCCGAGGGGCTGGGGGGGTGACTTAGACCTTTCTAGCTGATGCACGGCACTAGGCGTGGTTGCTTAAGGCTTCATAAAATGCATGAGTATGATCTCATTACAAGCAGTTCATAGATGGCTACTGCTGAATTAATGAGATGATTGTGCTTATTTAGTCAATCAGCCAAGAAATCTTTGGTGTATGAAGATTGTGCAGTACAAGGACTATGTAGCTCAGAAGTAATGGAAGTCTAATTATGTATAAAATCCCTTTGGTTGACATGGACGTCTCTTGTGTTAGCTTCATAGCTGCAAAAAAGCAAAGTTGTTTTGCCCCCTCATCTATGTTTGAGGTCAGGGAACATTGTGTTAATGTGTTTTTTGTTGAACTATGCCTTTAAACATTAACCAGCACTGAATTATAAGTGTTAAAATGATCTTAGTATTCACTCCATGTATCTATCTTACCATTTCTACCACATTTAGTTGCATCCAAACAAGCATTTGCATCCAGGTTTGATTCATTTTCATACTCCTTTGCGCTGACTGTGCCTTGCAAACCGAAATAAGACTTGCCTCATTAAAACTGTATAATTAAAATGCAAATAGAAATTCACTACATGCTGAGCGATTATTTGACCTAATGCCTCCTGCAAGGTGGCTGCCCATGCCGTTTTGGATCCGCTGGAACATTTAACTGTCGACAGAACGTAGAAGAGGAGATGAAAGGCATCCCATTCCTCAGGAGGTCCAGGTGCCGTGCTTTGTAAGGGTTATGAGTCTTTGTGCTCTGGCCTTGGATGTAAACCGTTTCTGAATTGCAGCTGTGACAGAAATTACAGCTTTGTGAGGCTTGCAATATTCAGATGAAACTGGGTCACAGGGGTGCTCATTGATCATTTCCAAAGCAGTAAATATGTAGTTTAGTATCTGTCCAGTTCAGCATCCGTCCAGCATCTGTCCAGTTCAGCATTAGTCTCTTAGTAACTCTATAATATCCCGTATATTCAGCCCATAAACAAACATTTAGCAGCTCAAAGGGAAAAGGCTTGACCTAAATGTGATGAAATTGAACTTTAACCAAATTTACAGCTCATAACAGACACATTTCCAATGAGCCAGTCTAATCAGATTTGAGAGGAAGCCTAAAGTCGAGCCCAGAGTCCTGTCTAAACAATTAGAGTGTGTGCTTAGCAGTGCAAGATGCAGTGCAAGCTAGCACTCTCACTTTTAAGCTGATAGTCTACATATATATATATATATACACATATTTAATTGTAATCCTTTGAAATTTTAGCTTAGATTACATTTGCAGTGTTCCTTTTTTAGTTCAAGGAAATGATTCTAATCTTAGAACCAGATTATTAAAATATATGATAATATTTACATCCCATGTTCAATATATTTTTTCTAAGATTTTGTTTTTTACAGTGTATGCCACATCGCACATTGAACAATGAGAACACGACACTGAATGTCTGGTTTAGCAATTCCATTTGCATACTGGTAGATTGGAACAGAATTACTATTACTGGGGGACCTTTGGATTCAGGCAATTACAGAGGGCCTCCAAAGTTGTTAAATTACAGTTTCACTCCAAGGTTAGTACTGTCACTCCAAGGTTATTACTGTAAACACACCACACAATGCAAATTCCATATATTACACTGTATTACACATCTGTCCGTTACCACTGAGCAGCAGGGCTTCAGGCGTCCATGGGTTTGGCTGGTAAAATGAGTGAACATGTTCGGGCCCAGCAGACCTATAAGGATGAGCTGGATGATGAATGACCATGAAGACAGGGAGGCCTGGGGTGTAGCTCGTCCACCCCCAGCCTACTTTCGGTCACCAAATGTATATTTAATGAGCCTGATCCCCTTGACTTCCATGAATAGAAAGGCCTGATCTTGATGGCGGAGATGACCCCAGTGCTTCTCCAGTACCCATGTGACTGAGCAGCCTTGTCTCACACACACACACACACACACGCAGTGTTCCCTTGTTTATACAGCAGTGTGACAGCACGAGACTCCCTTTCTTCTACAAGGTTACTCCACAGTTATAGTAGGCTGTTCCGCTGCCAGGTGCCACGGTAAAAAATGACTTTAGCTATGAGAAATGCTCCCTTTTGTGCCTTTTTAAGCCCCTAATTGAAAGCCTTATTTCACAATCCAATGCTCACTATTAGGCAAATTTGTGATATTGACCACGTTGAGGCCTTTGTAGAAAACAGTGAGAGTCTTATCCCTTCCACTGAAGCAGATTTGATCTTTTCGTCTGAGGCTTTTGCACCACTTGAGATCATGCTGTAATGGATGGTCCACCACAATCCCACTCCTCCACAGCACAATGCTGGGGGGCTTCTAGCCGATGCTTGACATTGAGTATAGTGACCTTATTGTCATGTGTGGCTGCTGCAGAGCTTCCCATTCTGTTAGCGATGCTTTTCTATGGAGATTATTAGATGTGTGTCCAGTTTAACCCATCTATAAGCAACGAGTGCCCCTGAACCGACCAATTAAAAGGGGTGCCTGAATATGTTTGGTCATACAGTGAATATAGTGAATAAGGAGGAAAGAACAGACGAAGAAGGAGAAGATAAAGGGAGAGACGAGCCCTGACCTCATTTTAACCCCCCAGCGGAACACTCGTCTGACACAAACTAATGTGAAGGAGCCACTTGGAAGACAAAGAGGAATGCGCTGCTGCCTCCTAGATGTGGGTGGAGTTAGTGGAGTGTTGTCTTCTAGTTATGGATGATTTATGGCCTGATCGGTTTCTGACCGACCCCTAAGGGGTAACTCCCAGCTCATTTGTTCCAGTATGAGGTCACTAGCATTCTGCACATTACGATGTGAGGAGACTGTTCGCTGTATGAATGGCTCATATGACGGCTCTGTTCTCTCACTGGCCATCTGACAGCATTTAGAACTCACCATAAAAGATTATGGATCCGTTTGATGTTGCCTGGGCTGACTCATGCTTCAGACACAGCTGCTAAGCGGATTTCTTACAAAACTTCCATCCTCAAGGTGGAGCCAAATGTTTTTAAATGGTTATTTATCTGTTCCTGCATGTTTCCATATGGCAATTAATTTCTTTTAACTGTTTTACTTGACTTTTTTTTCTTTTCCTTTGGAAACTGCCGGCTTCATGTGGTATAGGATATACATATACACAGCCATGGAAAAAATAAGAGACTGTGTTAAATATGCATGACACCCTTGTTTTATACACTACTGACTACAGCAGATTCAAAATTCCAAACAAAAAAATAATTGTAGAAAATTTTAAAGTAATACATACTACACAACACTCTCACATTATTTTACAACTGCAACAGGTAAAATAGTGATGTTAAGAGCAGAGTGTGTGCATGTATGACTCAGAAACTGAATCAGGAGTGAAGCTGCTGGAATACAGCACATAGAAAAAGCTGCTCTACAAACACTACTGCACTCACAACACATATGGAGGCGTTTCTTATTTCTTACATAGCTCACACTGCAATAGTTCATATATTTGTATATGTATAAATAATCACAATAAAATCAGAATAAATAAAAGATCAGAATAAATAAAACAGGCCTAGGCCAGTACATGTAGAGGCCTTTATTTGACCTAAGTGGGCATTTTATACTGAAAAAAAGCAATACATTCAATTTGCTGTATCTTCACATGAGTGAAATATATTAAACACCTCTTCCTTCATTTGACTTACTTTTCACAATATTGTGTTGACATAATTATCCTTTATTCATGTGTGAATGAGGTACACAACTGCGGAAAATTCAGTGACTAACAGCAGATGAAAAGCTTTTTTACTCTTTTAGGCAACAATATATTTTCACAGTTCACTCATAGGAGACTTTGGTTAAAGAAGCCTAAAGCTAAGCCCTAAAGAAATTCCTTTCATCCAACTCAGCTGATGCAAAAACCCGTTCAGCGATGTCTTGCTGTTAACACTGTAGGTACAGCTTAAAGAACTATAAACGTCTTTATAAACCTCCGCTTGTATGAATAAATCATTTTCTTCCTTAATTTCTCTTTTTAAATTCATTACACAAACCAGCAACATTCAGTGCAACATAGTTCAAACTAGAGAAGGAATATTTCGGCTACTGTGATAAACTGGGATTTTTCCTTTTACTACACATGAGCAAGTGAAAACATACATTTTTGCTCAGTGGATCAAGAAGTTGTCCATTTCCACTCCACAAGAGTCCATTAACGCAACAGCATCCATTTATTTCAACTCAGGACAGCAGGATCCACAAGCCTCTTCACATTACTGCTGTCCATGTGTCCACGGAAGTGTTTTTATATTTTACTGGATATGAAATTCCTTTGCATGGCTCACCTCACTGTACAGATCTGCTGGGTTATAGCGGCAGTTCTTTGCGACAAGGCACTTCTGACATACTCCTCTTGCTTTGCCAGCAATAGTCAGTGTTTTTTGAAGGCAGCTCATCAGGCTGTAAGATTAAAGTGTTCTTATTTCTGTGGGTATCCCAGATGTAGATGCTCTCATCATTACTGTGTGGGGAAGCAATGAATGGAAAGTTAATGAATATACCTGTACCTGTATTTAAATTAGTTTTACCAGTAAACCACCATTCCAGGCATATTTTCCAATAATTAATTTAAGGACCTATCTGTGATGCACACACGGTTCACGTGGCTGGCAAGAGAAACCGGAAGTGAAATGTTATAAAAGCCCAGGTATGGAGGTAGCCATTGCTCAACCACTGAGAATGTGGATTCTGGTCGGAATCTTTACTCTTTAAGGGAGAGTTCTCAGATCAACGCGTGCGACTACCTACTCTTCCGTGTGACTCCGTGATTGGGTTTATCCTCCACGCTACACTGCTGTAACGGTGTGACACTATCCAGTAGCCACAAGGCATTATTTGCTAACTATAAAACTACTAAGTACATTATGTACTTCTGAAAGGGCTGAATTGAAATCGAACAGAATTCAAGGGGTTAAAAGAAATATATGGATGTGAATGATCGTTGTGATTTAAAACAAAACATGAAATTACCCGTGCTGTGATTCACTGGTCATTGTACTGTCTTCATAAATCTTCAGCATGGTCTCTGTACGATCGTCCTCAAGTTCTTTTGGTTCTTGAAATCTTAAAAATAAGACCATCACAGGGCAAACTAGGTTAATTCATATATTAAGATTTCTCAGTTAACATTATGATTTACATTATGGTTGTATGGAAACAGTAGACAGTAGGTAACAAGAGTATAACATCCAGCTGACCTTTTATTTGTGTTAGTTCATGACATTGACCATATTAAGCACAACTCATCATATATTTCAAAGGCAGAACTGTTGCCTTTAAAAAAGCTTTGGATTTTGGCAACGAATGTTATCAAAGTTAATGAATTAAATTGTTCCCCCGCAAAGTCGCGGTTCAGAGTTTGCGGCCTCAGTCATTTGCAGATTTTTTTCTTAGAACCTAACTAATAATTGTTTGCGGAAACCCTCACAAATCCGCGGAAACCATAGATAAGCTTAGAAAAGCTTATTTTGTCCACTCATGTAGCAAAATGCACTGCTTTTAAATGAAGAAAATATGTTTTAAACAGATGGACAATCATGATTAACTATATAAAGCAAAGTGATTAATAATTTAAATCATTTAACACCTCTAATACCATAAAATAATATCATATTTCACTTCCCCATTCCCACCACTCCCAAAAATGAAGTCAATACACTCAGCTGGCTTAGTGACCTAACACTGTGTTTCACATATATCAGACTCCGTAAGAAAAAGAAAATACGACTGATTCTACCTGGGCTCCAGGCGTTCCTTCACTTTTGCTATGGACAAGATGTATGGTCCAATTTGCCGTGCGATAGTCGTCAAGTAGGAGTTTTCCTGCTTCAACTGAAGAAGATCATGGAGCTGTGCTGAGATGAGAAAACAGACACCAACCCATTAGACGAAACACTGAGGTAACTCCAGCTCTCTGACACAAGCTGGTAAAAAGGAAAAAATAATTCCACTTACCTTCATAGATCTCTTGCTCATTCGTGACTCTTTGAAAGGTCTCCTCCCATATCTGCAAAATAATGTACACAGGCACATAAGTTACTTTAAACATTTCCTTTAAATGCATTAATACATAGTAACTACTCAGTCATGTTTGCTGTTCAGATCTACACCCCCACCTCCTCAAACAGGGCCCTGAAGGTCTGCACAGAAGAGTACTGGGATGTGATCTGCTGGTCTATGTGCAGAGATCTCTCCAGGATCTCCCCCATGGTGTCTGTATTGATGAGTGAGTGATGCTTGGTGAGGTCTCTGTGCATCTCCTGGACCTGGTCCTTCAGCTTCTGGATCTCAGTCTGGAGAGTCTGTCTCAGAAACATGGACAAATAAGTATGTGTGCAAGTGTAACTGCAGTGAAATTAGATCATCAGTTACACAGTGTGGCTTTTAAAGTAAACCAAGGTCTCTGAGGCAATGTAAAAACATAACACAATGCTAACCACAGAATTAGGTATCTGTCTTTATAGTGTTTTTTTTTCTACACACAATATGCTGGGATATTATGGAAGAACTTACATGGACTAAACAGAAAGACCTTACAGTCTTAGTTATTCACTATAGAAGTAATAAAGCTAGACCTATTATTTCACTAACCATAACAACAATTAATATATGAACAGAAATGCAATAAAGGCTTGTTATTTGGCCACACTTTCAATGTTCCACCACTGAAATACATTAAAAATTAAACCTGAATGTTATGTGGATCTACACCTGCTAGCATGGGGGTTCCATATCCTATTGGTGCGCTAGCAGAGATGGTCAGTATTGTAGTATTCATTAAAGAAGTTTGTTAAATGAACATCATATCAAAAGTAGTCTTTTTTGAGTTACCACTAAAATGATAATACCAATTTCTGCCAGAAAATTGGATTTGCAATGTATTGTTAGTATCAAGCTAATGGTGGTGACATTATAGCTTTAAATACAAAGATTTTTGATTTCAAAAATGCAATTTGAATGAGTTAAAAATGTAAGAATCCAGTTTTAACAACAAAAAATTTAATTAGTTTAACTTCTAGAAAGTACAGTATATATTAGCATGTAAGTAAGTACATTGAAGTACATAATGTTAAAAATATAATGGTAAGTAATTCAGATTTAATGAGTAAAACGTTTTGATATGTTGGAATTAAAAGGAATGTTGAGTTGATTTCTTGATAGTGAAAATGTAATATTTCATACGCAAATTAATTTAAAATGTGCAAAAAAAGAAAGTTTTATATCTTACTTGGGTATTTTGTATTGGAATGTGACTGTTCTGTGTCTCACCAGATAGCTGTTCTCATAGTTGCGACAGTGCTTGGTGAAGGGTGTATCTTCACCCTCGGCCAGCAGGACCTTGGTGCAGATGTAGCGGTGAGAAGTGGGTCTGCGTCCTAGAGAGGTAATCTGAGGCATCTCACTGAGAGAAGAGGACCGACGAGACATGGACCAAGCAGACTGCACCCTGAGGACAGAGAAGACCAAGACCAGAATCATGGACCCCTATGTGAATGTGCTGATCTTGGACAAGCGTACATAATTGTCAATGATTTGCAGGTATGTATACGCACCACTAGTTAGAAGAGTGCATAATAAACAACTGAGACTTTAACTGCCTTTGTAAATATCCCTCTATTTATTATATTGCACATTCTTTGTCTGGCTGCTGCTCTATTTTTATTTATTGATGTCTAACTTCTGCATTTTTACACACATAACTCTCTGCTGCTAGTATACAGTATCTGTCATAACACTGTATTTATCCAGGCTAGTATTGTAGATATTGTCAACTGCCCTTAATTTTGCCTTGTCCACTTGTTTTGTTGCGCTTGTGTTTTTCTTGCGCTCTCTTTTGTCCTGTCTGCACCTGTAGTCTACATTATTTCTGTTTTTGTTCTTGTGTTGCACCATGGTCCTGGAAGTACGTTGTTTCATTTCACTGCATGCTATGTATATGGTTTAAATACCAATGAACACCCACTTGGCGTGACATAAATAAGTTATAGGTTTCAAAAATGTGTAGAGAAAATGCATTCAGACAGAATAACATTAGTATTTGCTGCCAGTAACAGTTTTAAGGCAGATAATGTAAGATGTAATTAGCTTTGTGTATTAAGCCATTCAGAAGTGGACGTGCTGGGGTGTTTTGGATCGTTGTCCTGCTGCAGAATGCAAGTGTGTTTCATCTTGAGGTCAGACATTCTCCTTCAGGATTTTTTTTGGTAGAGAGCAGAATTCATGGTTCCCTCAATCACAGCATATCGTCCAGGTCTGAAGCAGCAAAGCAGCCCCAGACCATCACACTACCACCACCATGCTTGACTGTTGGCATTCTGAAATGCTGTGGTACTTTTACGCCAGATGTAACAGGACACACACCTCCCAAAAAGTTCAACTTTTGTTTTGTCAGAACACAGAATATCCAGATGTTTTTTTGGCAAAAGTGAGACGAGCCTTTATGTTCCTTTTGATCAGTGGTGGTTTTCGCCTGAAACTCTCCCATGCATGTCATTCTTGCACAGTCTCTTTCTTATGGTTGAGTCATGAACACTGACCTTAACTGAGGCAAGTGAGGCCTGCAGTTCTTTAGATGTTGTTCTGGGATCTATTGTGACCTTTTGGATGAGTCGTCACTGCACTCTTGGAGTAATTTTTGTAGGCCGGCCACTCCCAGGAAGGTTCACCATTGTTTCATGTTTTCTCCATTTGTGAATAATGGCCCTCACCTTGGTTCACTGGAGTACCAGAGCTTTAGACATGGCTTTATATACTTTTCCAGACTGATAGATGTCAATTACTTTGTTTCTCATCTGTTCCTGAATTTCTTTAGATCAAGGCATTTACTTTAGTGGATTTGCACTCAGCTAGTGGAATTGCACTCAGCTTTCCAAACAATGTGATTAACCAAAGTTACTTCATGATTTTACAAGGGGGCGGGGGGTCTGGGCAATTACATTTTCACATAGGGCCATGTAGGTTTGGATAGTCACTTAAAAACTGCATTTTGTGTTTACTTGGGTTATCTTTGCCTAATATTTAAATTTGTTTGATAATGTGAAACATTTTAAATGTGACAAACATGCAAAAAAAGAAGAAATCAGGAAGGGGCAAATACTTTTTCACAGCACTGTATTTATTCTAATCCTCTTTTTCATTCCAAGATCTGTAGCTTTCTGGAAAGAAAAAATGAAAAAGAAAGAAAGAGCACAACGATTGTCTCATCTGGGTCATAAGCTGATCATGGTTGTCACCACTCAGAAGCATGTAAAATCTTTTCTAACAGCCTGGTTTGCTCAGGACCTTGTGTGTTTAGCAGATACAGTGCGTTACAGTTAAAGATGCGCTATGAATGTTTATGGTTTTAAATGTCCTCTTAAATATGAACATTAGAAGAAAAATATTGCAGAGTAGACAAATCATGGTTTATTAAAGGACGCATTACATTTGCATTATGACATTAGTAAAAGGAAGATTTACAGGACATTTATATTCATACAAATTGGGTGTAAACTATGTTATATTTAAAGTGTCTTTTAGTGTTATTTGAGGTATAGATCATGAGTGTAAAACTCCGGTACTGGAGGGCCAGCACAGTTTGATGGTTCCCTCAAACACAATCACTAAACCTGAACCGGGTATTTCTGCGCAGGAAAACGTGCTGAACCCTCCAGGACTGGAGTTCGACACCTCTGGTTTAGATTTTAGATTCAGTTTCTACTTGCCTGTGGCGGCGGTGCCGCTGGACTGTAGGGGCGGTGTGGAGATCTGTGTTTCCGATGTAAGGAGAAGAAGGAGACGGAGGAGAGATAAATAGACGGTGGCAACAGATATAACCTTCAACAAAATATCCGGACGTTTAGAGCATTTCGAGCAGAGGCTGTTTGTGTAATGATGAATAATGCCATGTGTTTTATTTAAATCCATAGCGACAATCTTTGCATGGGATCACTGCGATTTTGCAGTATTTCGAACGCAGTCGTGGCTCGTTAGCTTCGTGGTTTTGCTCGATATCACCCTCCGCGGTGTTTTCAGATGTAAAGAAGCACACGCAAGTTAAAATTGAGAGTTCATGGCGTCCCTAGCACCTTTCACTGATTCCGACACTGCTGATGAAGCGGTTCGAGCCACCTGCGACGACGCCTCGACATGTAAAAGGTAGACAGTCTGTCTGGGTGTTAAATGACCATTTTGTCATATGGGAACAGCACGAAGTTTGTTCTCTGCATTTAACCCATTCACCCAAGTGAAGCAGGGAGCAGCAGGGAACACAGCACCGGGGGACCACCTTGCTCAAGTGTACCGCGGTGGTGGTACTAGCAGTCCTGGGATTCGAACCCACGACCTTCATATCGCAGGAGCAACTCTCCAACCACCAGGCCACCACCTGCCCAGTTGCAATAAATACTGCTCGTTCTTTATGAATGTGACGTTAATAAACTCTTAAGGGATTTCAGACTGATTTCAGACATATTGATATTGGGTGTCAACAAGTCTGACAGAGCTCCGATTATATGATATAATATGATTAAATGCTAGATTGGGTTTGCTCAGACAAAATGCAGAAGATGCAGAAAAGTGCTAGATGAAGTGAGTCTCCTTGTGCAAACTCAGACCCTTATGTGATCCTATAAAACAGTTCAGCTGAGTTGTAAACAGTGCAAAAAACCCTGAGCTGGCTCCTATAAAACCTTATACAGCACGTGTCCAATTTCAGTGCACCCAGATCTGAAATATATGCATCATGACCACAAAGCACAGTTAAATTAAATGAGGAAAGTAAGGGCAATGGCAAGCTTTAACTGTCACTCATTTACCCCTTGTTTTTCATTTTATTGTGGCAAATCAGAGACGCTAAGACGAAACGTACATATGCAGCTTTCAGATACTTACTCCGTTTAGTGACTGAGGTTGTAGCAACATGCAAAATCCAAATTTACGAGATTGTCTTGTCACAACGCAGTTATCTGATTTTCACTGAGGGATTTTGTACTAGGCCAGACATATCCAGCTTTATTTATAAACGAACAATAATCCTGAAACATATTTGATACCCACTTTTTGAAAGTGATTAAATCCCAGCTGGTTGTAGATATCTTTCATTCATTTGTTTTTAATTATTTGTAGGTTTGCAGCTAGCAAAGGGTATTGGACAGACCCCTATATACAATATTTTGTGCGGCAAACAGGTGAACGCAAGGCACCTGAGATCAACAGAGGTAAAGTATCTTTATTTTTTATTTTAGACATCACACACTCTGTCAAAGCATTGATTGAGTCTGGTTATAAAACAGTGTTTTTCTCTGTGATTTGAATTCTGCTGTAGGTTATTATGCCCGTGTACAAGGAGTAAACCACCTGCTGGATGCTTTTCTCAAGAAGACACAGTGTGACTGCCAGGTGGTCAGTCTTGGAGCAGGACTAGACACCACCTTCTGGAGACTAAAGGTATACTTAATAAAAAAGCCCATTTAAACTTGTTGTGTTAATTACCATTCTATTACACATAATATAAATACTAATACTAGTAATATATTTAGAATATAGCATAATCTAGCTCAAAACTCTATGCAGGAAGATATAATCCACCCAGAGAACTTCAGTCACAAAATGATGTACCGTGCTGTGAAGTCCTGGTCCTGGAGATCTACCGCCCTGGAGTGTTTAGCTCTAAGCCTCATTTAACGCATCTGATTTATGTAATAAAGGCCTTTAGGGGTATCTTAATATTAGATTATTAATGTGTTGGTGTCTCCAGATTTGTCGATCTTCGGGACCAGGATTAGGCACCTCTAATATTCCTTTTGGCTTTTATTATTGTTTTTATAATTGTCAATGAACAGCTGTCCTAATGGTCCTTAAAACTGTGTCTTTTAATTGATAGACTGAGAAAACTTTGCCGAAAAAGTATTTTGAAGTTGACTTCCCCATGATTGTTGCCAGGAAAATACACCACATCAAGTAAGGTGTAGACCCTCTGTTTTTTTTTTAACACCATTTTCACTGTTGATTAATGATTCTAGTTTTGATTATGTTTTGATTAAGACATGTAATATTAGTCATATGCCTGTAGAGGGAAGCAAAGCCTAAGTTCAAAGGTGCATGCGTTGCGTGTCACTGCCTGATGCATTTTTTCATGCATGTATTGTATATGTTTGTGAAAATGCTCAAATAGAGGAAAATTTTAGTTTTTTAAGTACATTTCAAGCCAGAAATCGACACTTTCTACTTTTCTTGAAACTGGGCTTGAGGTAAACACATTTTAGCTTTGTCATTAAGCTAAATAATTATATTCTTGCTGACAGGGAACTTAATGAAAATCTTCAGTTTGTTAACCTAATCTCTGTATGCTGCATCTTTGTCATACCACTGTTTATCACAGACAGTAAGTTTGATGCATTTTCTTGCTGAAAATCTGCTGTCTTGAAACTCACTTAGTATAGAAGCGCAGGGGCAGTTGCGGAACTCCAAGAGAACAAAGAAAAAACATGTAAAAGGATATAAAAACTGCATCACTTAGGCCTCGTTCACACGGACGTTTGAACCATGGATAAATGAACGCACTCTGAACGGCATAGGTGTTTTTGTAGCGTTTTGTATCTGCGCTTGATTGGCGTTACACTGGCGTTCGCCTGACGCTGTTTAACGCTGGCCTGCGGCCCAGTGTGTAGTTTCGTGTATTCACCTGTGGGAGCAGTAATTATTATCTCCACATTGTTTACGTGTTGGGATTTGTAGTTATACATTTTCCTTCAAAACTTGATTTGTGTGGTTCCCAGAACAATTGAATCGTGGGACATATTCAGTCCTCCAGAACGGCAACCAAACGCCATATAAATGCAGTACCGGTGGTTTCTTTGCGTTCGTCAGGATTTCAGCAGAACTTCACGCCAAGAGAACCTTGCATGCAGCGTTTTTTTGACGCCACACAGACGCTCAGCCGGTGCTGTACTCCAATAAACAGTCCGTGCTCAGTCCGTGCTCACCTGGCACCACGAACGCCAGAAAAACACCTGATTCAGACGTCCATGTGAACAAGGACTTACACTTTGGAAATACAGGAGTGTGCTAGACATGCGAGAATGTTGTACCAGAGCTGTTCTTATTAAACTTTAAAGCCCTGGAAATCAATGTGAAATTCTCTCTGCATTTAACCCATTCACTAAGTGAAGCAGGGTCCTGTCACCAATGAGGAGCAACTGGGGAGCAGTGTGTGGGGACAGTACCTGGCTCAAGGGCACCTTAGTGGTGACACTAGCATTTGGGATTCGAACCCACAACCTTCTGATTGCAGGGCGAACGCCCTAACCACTAGCTGCTCATAGTTACAGATTCATTTCCAAATACCTTAAGAATTTGTGATCTCAGATTACTCAGTTCAGCAACTGTCGAATGGCTTGTATTGAAACTCAAGATTTTCTGTACTTTTCTGTGGCAATTGACCTTTCAATACATATGCAGATTTACTGCTTTAATCATAACTTCGCTACTTAATGTTTTATCTAGAAATCCAGGATCAGAATGCAGTGCTTAGGGGGGACTCCCAAATCTGTGAGATAAAATCCCTTCTGCCATGAAAGTACAAGGAAGCTAGATGAGTAGACGTGTGGATTCTTACACTGTGCTTTTGTTAATCTCAAAGAACGACAGGCAAAGCAACAAAACTTTCAGATAAACTTTTATCACTGAAATACATGTGCTTATTGCGCAGGTTCACCATGTTTCTTTAATCAGGATTTTTATAACTCTTGTTGCTGTCATTTTTCAACCCGGTGCAAAGGAGGAGGGCTTTCCCTTTTGGTCAAGGTTTCGCTCAAGGTTTCTTCCTCATGCACTTAGCAAGTTTTTCCAGTCACTGTGGCCCTTGGCTTGGTCACTAGGAGAAAGTATGGAGGATTATCAATCAAGGGACTGAACCACATTGACAACATTTGGAGGCTGAGAAACATGAAGCTTACTGTGCTGTTTTTTTTTTCTTGGGGTTCACATTACGACTTTTGAAGGCTGGCTCTGTCCATGGTTTCCCTGTTATCGAGCATAAATAGTCTTGCTATCATCAGTCAGCTGTACTGTAACTTACAGCTGGAGAGTTCAGGGTTCTCAACGACTGCAACCAAGACTCTCCATCATTTTGCCTGCCAATGAAGTCCCACCTTCCCACAAACCTAATAATCTAGCATAGACAAACCAGTTATATTTTAGGCTCCTTAACCACTCTGAGTTGAAGATTTCCAGTACACCAGGAGCAACCTAGGCTCAGCGGAGCATTATAAAAAAATATTTTATTTTCTAAATGCCTTCTTGTCAAATCTTTCCGAAAGTATTAGACCTCAATTTACTTGTAGTATATGGATTGGCATATGATGGGCAAAGCAATAAAGAAGCATAATGCTGCTTGGCTGTGATTTAAAATAAAAAAAACATTTGCTTGCACTGCATTTGCCTGCTGGTATTCCAACTTTAGTGTTTAGTGGTTTACAGATTCCATGTATTCTTTGTTTATTTCATGTCATACACATGTCAAAAGGTATGACATTGTAGGTTTTATAAGCCTGCCTTAAATGTCATTTTTATATTTCTCTAAGAGAACATTTCTGGATAACAAAGTTAAAGAAAAGGAAAGGCAGCAATGCGCAAGGATATATTTTGTTTTTCTATTTTCACAGGACGAAGCCTCCATTGTCAAAGCCTTTGATTGAGACCCATTCAGCTGATTCTCTTCTTTTAGGTAATTCGAAAAAAATAAACATCTAAAAGTTCATTTCAGGATTCTTGTTTTCACGATCTAAAGATGTTTTCACTTAACCTGCTTTCACGATTCTTTGTGATTCTAACAGATAGTCACAGCCTAGACTCCGACAGATACTGTATCATTGGCGCTGATCTCAGAGACCTCTTAAGTTTAGAGGAGAAACTCAAAAAATTTCACATAAATACAGAGTAAGTCATTTGGCATCTTATGACTAATCTACACCCTTAGGGGTACACTGTGTGTGACTGCATCAAGTTTTGAATGATTTAATTGACTACAAACAATGAATTTAGAATGACTAGCACCATAAACACTCTTCTTGGCTGTGTACATCTGCTTGATATAATTTTGCACATTTATTGTTTGGTAAAACATCCCTCTGCTGTTGGCCTTGACTAATAGTGCACTTAGGAGTCATTAAGATGACTGTGCGTCAAAAATTGCTCATCTTCTGTGGTCAGTCTTGGAAAAGTTTATAAACTTAGGATGTTTACGATATCCGTGTCCTCAGTTTCAAGGCCTCTGTCTTCAAATGCTTTTTGAAAACTTTCTTTGAAATCCAGCCCTTCGTTCAGGTTTCATAATGTTTTGTGGAACTTCTGGTTGTCTAAATAAGAAGCTTTTTTGTCCCATCACATATAAAAAGAAAATTACACACAATTTCCTATGCTCTAGTATTTGCATCTCTAAAATCTGTTCGAATGTATACAATGCAGCTGATCATGTTCTGTTGTGAACACCACACTCACTTCACTGCCTTCCTGAAAGTGTTGAGCAGCTCTCATATAATCCTTAAAACAACTTAGCACCACTTGTTCACTACCTCTCTATTCGTTTTCCAAAGCAGTTTTAAGCCTGTAACAAGTCATAATCAGACCTTTAGTGTGTCTTTAAGATGCTTTATCATCTCTTAGCTTATCCACTGATGTTTTCTGATGTTTGTTGAAGCATTGTCTGACTTGTCATTTTTATACAGTATTATTTTATGTCATTACGTTCTTCCTAATTAGGTTGCCCACACTATTTGTTTCTGAATGTGTACTGGTGTACATGACTCCTGAGCAGTCGTCCAAACTGGTGCACTGGGCAGCGAACACCTTCCACACTGCCATGTTCATCAACTATGAACAGGTATAAAGCAGGCTGTCGTACAATATGTGTAGCGCTATCATTTCCCCTTTTTTCAAACAATATCTTTGAACAATAACAGTTAAAACCAATTTTAAAAAGAGATAACAGTCACCTTTTCAATGAGGGGATAAATTTGAATTGATCTTTGTTGAGTAATCATGATAACTAGTTTATCTGACTGCCACTGTTTTAAAGAGTCGTATGAGCGATATATATATATATTTTTTTTTTACAGGTGAACATGACAGACCGCTTTGGTCAGATTATGATTGAGAATCTGCAGAGGCGTCAGTGTAACCTGGCTGGAGTGGATGTGTGCCAGACTTTGGATTCTCAGGTAATAAGCACTGTCCATTAATTCATTGGCTTTTTAGGGGCCTACAGAAACATTGCTCAGCATGCAGTCTGTAACCTAGCAATGTATATTGTTCGCAAATGTAACCTTGAAAAATGTGGGACGTTCTTGCAAAAAAAACAAAACAAAACTAGAACCGCAAGCGGTTATGAACGGGGTCCAAGCTACGCCGCCCTCAACCACGAGCACGTCGGATGAACGCTCAAGTGTGATAAGGAGTCGCAGATTTAAGCAGTTTTTGAGATGTAGAAATGTGAAGTTTATAGCGCCCCCTATAGGTGAAATTGTGCCATCTTTTGCATTTTGCCAAAACATTATGTCTGCATGAAGTCTATCAAGTTTTGTTATGTTACGCCAAAATGGCGGCCAGTGGGCGTGGCCATATGGAAATCGGAGATATACATTTGATGCAATACATTTGAGAGTATAAGCAGTGGAAATAATTTTTCATGTATCTTCTAATGTTCCAGAGATATGATTGCAAACGTACATGGGCCCGTTACAGCACCACCTAGTTGTGGACATGTGTCATTTCAAGGATTTGCGATCTGACACACAGACCTGACCAGTCCCCCAAGGGGTTTCGTCTTGGCGCGTCTAGGCTGCATTTGGGTTTTACGTTGGGAAGAAAAAAAAATCTGTGAAATTACAATAGGGTTCCTGTGCACTTCATGCTTGGACCCCTAAAAATAATCCGTGGAATTACAACAGGGTTCCTGCACACTTCGTGCTTGGACCCCTAATCAGTGGAATTACAATAGGGTGTCTGCGCACTTCGTGCTTGGA
This sequence comes from Brachyalestes nurse, assembly GCA_037974405.1. Taxonomy (NCBI): domain Eukaryota; kingdom Metazoa; phylum Chordata; class Actinopteri; order Characiformes; family Alestidae; genus Brachyalestes; species Brachyalestes nurse. The sequence continues at coordinate 12,358,815 of JBBPCY010000136.1, forward strand.
CCCCTAAAAACCTGCTGTATGTTACAACATTGCTGGCACTATTGCTACCTGTTGTGTGTACAACAGGTAGACGAGAATCCGAAAAACGAAATTTTGTTTTAAGGTGGATAAGACAGACCTGATTGTTAAGATGCATGATATCTGTTTGCAGAAGGAACGCTTCATGTCAACTGGATGGGAGAGTGTGAATGCACTGGACATGATTGCAGTCTACGGCCTGCTTCCTCAGGATGACATAACCAGGTATAGAATACCCCTCAAGAAACACCAAGTATAAAGAAAAACATACTGGCTTTCCAGTTATTTAAGTACATTTACTTTGTACAGCTCTGGAAAAAGATGAGGCCACTGCAATTTATTTTTAAATCAGCATCTCTATGAGCACGATAACCGTTCTATGCCAGTGTCTCTTAAATTCCTACACAAGCACCTCATTCTGCTTTATGAGGTACTGATTAGGTGATGACCTGAATCAAATCTTATTTAATGAGGAAAAACACTGCTGTAATCAACACTTACACTTGTAATGTGATGGCAAAACATTACTAGAAGTACCATTTGTTTGAGTTTGTTTGTTTTCTTTGAATTATTCAAGTTCTGTAAACACTGCATCATTTCTCTTGTTTTGCCATTTCCTTTAAAATTATCTTTTAAAGAACCGTATTTTTATTTGGAAATTTGGAGAAATATTGTAAGCAATTCTTAAAAACGAAGGCAAAGTTGTTCTGTTCAACACTTGCACCTATAAAAGATAAAACCTGAGAAATTGAACATTTTTTTAACAGAGCTATATATTAATTTAGCTTGGAGAAACACCTAGTATCACGGGCGTTGGAACCATATAGCGGCCCCACTCTTTAAAATCATTCCCCTCCTCCCCCCCACTTATTGTTCCCCGGACAACGCCGAGACACAGCCCAATGCACCAAAAATTATTACTATACAATCTAGGAATATAAAAATAGGATAATAAAAATATGTGCATGTGTATTGTAAAATGTATACTATATACAGTTGTACTCATAAGTTTAAATACCCTGGCAGAATTTATGAATTCTTAACCATTTTTCAGAGAATATCAATGACAACACACAAACTTTTCTTTCACTCATGGTTAGTAGCTGGCTGAAGCCATTTATTGTCAAACCACTGTGTTTACTCTTTTTAAATCATAATTACAACACAAATTATCCAAATGATCCAAAGTTCTTAATACCATGTATTGCCCCCTTTAACATCAATGACAGCTTGAAGTATTTTGTGGTAGTTGTGGATGAGGCTCTTTATCTTCTCAGACAGTAAAGCTGCTCATTCTTCCTGGTAAAAAGCATCCAGTTCCTGTAACTTAATGGGTCGTCTTGCATGAACTGCACCTTTGAGGTCTCTCCAGAGTGGCTCAATGATATTGAGGTCAGGAGACTGAGATGGCCACTCCAGAACCTTCACTTTATTTTGCTGTAGCCAGTGACAGGTCGACTTGGCCTTTTTGGATAATTGTCATGTTGGAATGTTTAAGTACGTCCCATGCACAGCTTCCGGGCTGCAGAGTGCAAATTTGCCTCCAGTATTTTTTTTTAAATTACTGCATTCATCTTGCCATCAATTCTGACCAAATTTCCTATGCCTTTGTAGTCCACACATCAGCGATTCACCACCGTGCTTCACAGTAGGAATTATGTACCTTTCATCATAGGCCTTGTTGACTCCTCTCCAAATGTAGGGCTTATGGTTGTGGCCAGGAGGTTCAATTTTATTCTCATCACTCCAAATGAATTTGTGCTAGAAGTTTTGAGGCTTGTCTATGTGCTGTTTGGCATATTGTAAGCGGGATACTTTGTGGCATTTGCGTAGTAATGGCTTTCTTCTGACAACTCTAACATGCAAGTCTTTCTTCAAGTGCCTTCTTATTGTGCATCTTGAAACAGAGAGTCACGTGTTTCACCTGAAGTTATTTTGGGTTTTTCTTTGCATCACAAACAATTTTTCTGGCAGTTGTGGCTGAAATTTTAGTTGGTCTACCTGATCGTGGTTTCGTTTCAACAGAACCCCTAATTTTTCACTTCTCAATTAGAGTTTGAACACTGCTGATTGGCATTCTCAGTCTCTTTGATATTTTCCCTTTCCTGTTTTATAGAGTTCAACTACCTTTTCCTGCAGATCCTTTGACAATTCTTTTGCTTTCACCATGACTTAGAATCCAAAAAAACATCAGTGCAGCACTGGATGAAAGATGCAAGGGTCTGTCAGGAGTCCAGAAATTCAGTAACCTTTTATACACACCCACTAATTACAAGCAACCAGATCAATGTAATGAGTCACACACAATGCAGGAGGCCTTTCTGATGCAGCACTTAAGGAAGATGACCTGTAGTGATGGAAGAGACACCCCAATGACATTACCAGCTATTTAAACAATCTGTTACAGCCTCTTTCGGTCTGCAGCACTGGCACTGCAACGGGGACCAACTCCATATTAAAGGTCTATGGATTTGAATGTAGTGTCATTAAAGTTGGTGTGAAGGTCAGGAGTCCCTGTCAGTACCGATACTGACAGTCCCAATACTTTTCCATATAGTGTATGTATTTCCCACACAAAAACACAATCCTGAACTGAACCGTTTCTCTAAATTAAATACACACCCACACATAGTGTGATATGAAAAAAAAAAACACATTTGGACATTCACTCGATATCTTAGCTTCAAAATTCTATTTTAAAACTAGGATATGATTTTTAACACAGTACCCACAGTGTCTCCTAAGTACTTCTGTGCTTGCTTATCATGCTGGTTATGTACAGTTATAATTAATTCTGATTAATTATTATCAGGTATTGTGGCTGTTATATATCATAGAGATACTATGTTCACAGGATTGAAAATAAGACACCTGGAAGAAGTCAGTATAACCAACTGAAGTAAGTGCAGCTCCTCTGGCCAACTTTTCATTTGGTTTAATATTTGTTGCCTTACACCAGTGCTGTTTGAGTGCATTAGACCAAACAATGATCCGCACAGTTCTCTAAGTTCCATTGGAGTGTTTCCCATTTCTGCAATTATAAGTTGATAAGACAAAAGTAGAAATAAGTCATTATCACTTACTTAAAATATATAGTTTCAAAATATAAAGTTATCAAAGTGACATTACATTTTGTAACATTAATAAACGAAATATTCCAGTCTTTTGCAAGCTGAAGTAGCTGGATTTCAATTTAAAATGTATTCATTCCCATTCATTAATTAATTAATTAATTCATTCATTCATTTAAAAAGCTATGCTTTTCCTCTGAATGTATATTCTTTGGCTTGGTTTAATAAAATTATTTCAAGGCTAAATTTCATTAGCTTTTGGTTTAACTTTTGTACTGAGTAAATTACATGCAAGATATTTTCTGACGCATCTGTACATTTTTTGATCTCGAACTCCATATACAAGAGGACTGAGTAGCCTTGGAATAACATTAGACAGTAGATAGCTCAAATACATAAATATGGTTCTATACTGAGGGAACAAAGCTAAGAAATAATAGTTGATAAGTGGAGTTACATAGGCGAGCATGCAGAGAAGGAGCTGCAGGCCATGGAGAAAAATAGTCTTCCGGGCTTTTTTGGCAGAAACTTGGTCAGATGTTGCAGCTTTAGCTGCTTGGAGAACACTGAAGTAAGTAAAGATCAGTGTCATCCACACACATGATAAATAAAGCGACTCTATAAAGATTGTTCTTATGAGGTGCTGATTTGTGCCAAAAATATTCTTGCTGTAGCACATGACTGACTTTGAGAAAATACTGATGGGTTCATTCACTAAGACAATAATAATATCCGTTACTGCAGGAACAAAGGTCAGAAACCAAATTAGACCAATGAGGATATATGTCCTTTTCACTGAACACAGCTGAGGGTGATGAAGCGGTCTGCAGATGGCAATGTAGCGTTCCAAGGCCATTCCAGCCAAATTAAGTGCAGAGTTTTCTGCTGTTGTTGATGTAAGCATAAGCAGAAAACTACAGACTGCAACGTTCATAAAGGGAACAGTGTAACTCAAAACATACAAAGCAACTGAAAGAAAGAGCATGATTATATCATTGATAACAAGGTGAATGTACAGAATGTATCTTGGGTCAGTGCAGAAAACAGGATTTTTAAAAAAGGCAAATACAAAAATCCCATTAATGTAGGTTATGATGACACCCAATCCAACTGCAATAAAGTTCTTCATAAAAGCATCTTCAAATGAATCCCGGCTGGAGTTCATTTTCAGTGAAATTTTGGATCAATATTTTGTAAATATTTGTACAATTTAAAGAGCCCTTTCTTTGGTATTCATGTTCAACATATGCAGACTAAAAATTATATATTCATAGAGGAGTGCCGAGTTATTTTTTTCATCATCTTATACTAAGAAAATAGCACAACCAAAGTTATTGTAAATTATTTTGCAGAGAACCTTTGTGTTTCTTACAGCTGAAATCATGCGGTGTTACTCTACTGCTTTTATACTCAGGTTTGACTGCCTGATATTCCCTTGTGTTCATGACAATAGCAGCTAAAATTAGATGGATATGAACATAATTCTCAAGAGAACTTAGACATCATTACAGCTCAATGTGCAATATCTGTGTTTTTGTATACTGTAAAACAAGCAAATATAATGTTTTTCCTTCAGTTTTTAGATGCAGAATTTGTGTAAAGTCATGAAATTGTCTCTTGCAAGATGCCACCAAACAATAAGAAAGCAGACTAAAGAAGCAGCATGCTAAACCACGCTTAAAAGAATTCCCAGAAAGATAGGTGGACCTGGTGTTTCTTGGGTTTCCCTCTTCTACATCATGGTGGGCTTTAAAAAGGCTTCTGGAACTGTTTTTATTTGACTGCTGAGTTCAAAGCATCAGGAGTCCATCTTGTGAATGCATCACTTGGGCCAGACAGCTATTATCTCTGATGAACAGACCAAACCAAAATGCAGCAGGAGTTTTCATGGGGGCGGGGCTTGGGGACGTACACCAATGAGGCAGGAGTGGCAAGTTCAGGTTTTCGATTTAAGATGTGCAAAATCAAACATTTTAAACCATAAAACAGAAGTATGAGTTATATATCACTACATCATCTGTGCTTCGGGGGCGGGGGTGGGGGCAGATCGAGGTCTGAGGGGGGGACACATCCCCCTTTCCCCACCCCCATCTGTGCCCCTTGGTGTGGGAGGTGCTGACAGGTTTCCGCACCGGCCCAAATTTACCTCACCGGCCCAAATGCCCGGTATGCTCGATGGCCAGTCCAGCACTGATTACTAGTTACTTCCCCACCCTCTAAAGAAAGTCTTAAGTCAGCTCAAACACCTTTTATTATTAAGTGTTACAAACCTACGACAACTCACAATACGTGAGTCCCTAGTTTTGGGGACACTGGTTATCCGTTACTGTCTGTGCCGCCCCTTGCTTCGCTCTTACCAGTGTGGGTTCCAGTTCACAGCCTGGAGTAAAGTGTTAAGTACTTGGTGCTCCTGTTTGTGTGTTACGTTCACACTGGTCTTGCTGTTCCAGACCATGCAGCCAACCCCTACTGCTTGTGGGATTCTCCATTGTCTGCTAGCCTGGATCTGGCATGATCACTGTGTACAGGCCTCGCTCATCAGGTGTGTGTTAGGTGTGTGGCCAACCACTCCTGTGAGAGCCAATGGCTTCACGGCTGCAAATGTTCTTGGCCATACATCCCTAGCCTTCGTCTCATCAGTTTTTTTCCATACCACATCTTGTCTAGTTCTGTTTGTTTATTTAGGTCATCCTCCAAGTTTGTTGTGTTTTCGGTTAATCTTTATGTCAGTCATGAATTTAGTCTTTATGTCTGCATTTACATTGATGGCGTTTAGCAGATGCTCTTATCCAGAGCGACGTACATTAGCAGTGGTGGAGGAAGTACTGAAGCTTAGTACTTAAGTAAACGTCCAGCAATATCCAGCAAAATATGTACTCAAGTAAAAGTACTTACTTTTAAATTTACTTTAAAGTATTTATTAAGTAAAAGTACTCACACAGTGGTTTGTCTCAACGTCTGGGATGTTCCATTTTGTAAAAGAATAGTAGATATACTGACTCACGCCTCTACTGATGTCATTGCTCATAATAATTACAAGCAACTATACAGTATATGTGCTTATTGTGCACTCTGCAATACTGTGTGTAC
>JBBPCY010000136.1:12365093-12396498 GCA_037974405.1 Brachyalestes nurse
CAACCTCAAAATTGGTTTTTAATGTAACTTATGTCTGTGATTGTTCAGTGATATTACAGATAGAAGGAGAAGATTGATGGAGGTTCAGATAGAAGGACGTTATATTGAAAATGTAAAAAAAAAACGAACGTGAACGAGTTCATTTTTATTTGAATGAACTGTATTTTGAACTAGTTCTTTTTCAGCGTGAACTGGCACAACACTGCATGGGAGTCAGTGATTGCAATGTTATTTGGTGTTTTACTCGTTCATTTTACCGCAGTGGTTTCCCTGTTCCCGGAGTCAACATTTCTGGAGTCTAGATCCAATGACACACTGACTCATTTTGTGACCATTATCTCTTCTTCAGCAAACTTTACTGTGAGCACTAGACATTCTGGTAGTTTTCCTGATGTCACCTAAACCCAGATTTGGTGCTTTTCCACTACCACAAGAAACCGTGCTGTACTGTGAACAAATGATTTTCCATTGCAAATAAAGCAACCCGTACCTCACAGCCCTACTCAATGGCAGGGCCGAAGGTGGGCCACAGCCGAACTGAACGCATCACTGCTTTCTGATTGGTTGAAATGTTGTCATCACAATAATGGAAAGAGGCTACTGTTGTGTACTGCCCATGAAAATAAATGGAGATACAAACTAAAAACAGAAAGTTGGACAAAGTGCACGCACTACTGTCTGTCTGGTCTCAAGATACATTTCAGAGGGAGTTTTCTATGACGGCAACACATTTATCCTAACAAATGCGTGTACCAGGCCAGGCCACAAGTTAGCTGGTTTAGGTTTTCATTACATGGCTAAACAATGACACAAATAATTAAAAACTCAAACAAGACTATATGAAATAAAAGACCACAGTAACTAAGGCAGCTCTGAGAAAACAACTTTCCAACTTCCATGGACGTAGCTTTGGGATGATGAGAGGCTATAAATTATGGGGAGAGAACTCTGCTGCTCATGCGTCAGGAACACTGTTACTGGGATGATAGATAGATATATAGATAGATTAAAACTTTATTAATCCCTTGGGACGATTCCTCCGGGAAATTCAGTTTCTAGCAGCAGCAGTACACCGGCATAGTTGAACAGTTATAAATGAAAGAAGGAAATTAATGAAAAGATAGAAATATATAAGAAATATAAGAAAGGCTATCTAAACCGATGTGAGGAAAAAAAGGAAACCGATATAAGAAAAAGAATAATAAGATAAGAATATAATTTTTTTTTTAAGTTTAAAAAGTATAAAAGTAGCAGCAGTCACACAGGCACAGCAAGTAATGATAAATAAATATTGTGGAATGAGAACAACACAGAGTAATGATAAACAGTACAGAATGATAATAAATATTGTGGGATGAAAAAAACAAAACAGATTGATGATAAATAGTTGTGGGATGATAGCAAAGATAAGTGATTATAAGTTATTATTGCACTATAAGTAATTATAAGTAACTGTTGCACAAAGTAATTATAGCACGAATTTCACAGTCATAGACAAAGTATTTATTGCACGAATTTCACAGTCATGTCAATAATAAATCATTATTATTGCACAGGTTATTGCACAGTTATGTAGTCTTTTGCACTGTCAGTAACGTTTGATTGTCCAGTTGGTGTTAATTAGACAAATTGCTCCGGATCCTCCCCATCCTTCTCTGTCCTTCTGTTCCCCCTCCTGACCCCCAGCAAGGAGTTGAACAGATAGTAATCTTAGGCTTGCGTGCAGAAGCTTGGCCATAGAAATCCATTTCACAAAACTCCCAACACACAGTCATTGTGCTGGTTGTGATTCCTGAAGCATATTGGAGTGAGTGAAGCTAAAGGGAATTTTTACACACTACATGTAATGCCACATTTGGTGGTCTCGTTCTGTGAGTTTGCATGGGATCACACTTTGTGGCTGGGCGGTCAGATGCTTCCATTTGACAATAATAGTATTTTTATTACTGATCAGGGCAGTTTTGATTTACCAGCAACTGTGGTGTTGTAATGACATCAGCTTCTCAGAATGTAATGACATCGCTGACTGCTGTTTATAGACAAACATATCAGTGTGTAAAGGTCTGCACAGATATCAAATCTGAAACCTGCGGCTTGCACACACACAGATGGATTATCACACACATAATTTGTTACTTGTTACTAAGCGTTTGAGTTGACTGTCTGAAAATGTCCCGCTGGGGTAATATTTTGCACCTCAGTAATACACACACACACTTTTTATTATCATTACATTTTTGTGGAATTTTGTAGCATTCCACCAACCCAACGCACCTCTATTATCATCCATAGTGTCATTTAGGGAATCTTTCACCCAGTAGTTAGAGGAGAGTACACGAGTGTGCAAGGAAAAGAGCTTTTTTCAAAAAAAAAAAAACTGAGCTAGAGGCTGTACATTACAAAAATGAACCTGAACCCATCCTGAAACCCAATTGTATTCAGACCAGTCAGGCAGATAGCAGACCTTTAATAGTGTGTCACTGTGACACTTACTTTGCTGCTCTGGGCAGGCCGGAGTCGATGAGGCAGCTTCACGATTCGGCACAGTCTCTCCATCAATTGCTGTTAAAGAAAGAGACAGGGGGTCAACAGGATGTAAACTCTATTGACACAATTAGCATGGCACAAGAGAGAGACTGCTACTCACATGTTCCATGTCAAGGAATTCGTACTTGTTAGCCGAACTGAGAAAGGCCGAGCAAGTGACCAGGTGAACCTGAGCAGTGATAAGACTATTAGTGTTCTGGTGTGCAGATAGAAACAGGATCATTGTCTTAAAGGCGGTACCTTAGGCGGTTACTTATAAACCCAGGAAGGTGAATGACTTTTTACTACATCACAACGGCAATTTGTGCTGCAAGACAAGCAAAACACACTGAAAAAGCAAGCATGGAGGTCTAAAAGATGTATTCTGCCTTTTCTTTGCCATGTTAAATGTATATAGATTTCATATTCATATTCACATTCATTCAATTTTCACCAGTAGAACAGGTGAATGGTAGTGTTATCTATAATATTTCCACTTGAACAGTCATTTGTGTGCTACTCGCAGGTGGGAAAATTGGTATTTCCCTGTTTCCATCACCACTCCACACCCCAGTAAAGCCACTGACCACCCCTGATGGGAGGGTGAAGTCTAACACACATGAAGTACTACTTGGGTAGCTAGTGGTCTTGTGATTAGGGGGTTGCCCCTGAGACTGGAAGGTCATGGGTTCAAATCAAAGGACTGCCAGCAGCACCACTGAGGAACCCTTAAGCAAAATTCCCAACCTCACACCTTGATCCCTACGCGCTGGGTCACTGGCTGCCCACTGCTTCACTTGGTGAATGGATTAAATACAGAGAAAGAATTTCACATTGTTCACCCTGTGTGCTGTGTTAATGTGTGACAAATGGACTCTTTACTTAAACTCTTTTCAAATGGACAGCTCAGTTTTCTTGGAGGAGAAAGTGTTGATTCTGTTACGTCAGCTAAGAGACCACTGCATTAGCTAGCATTACGCTCAATGATGGGGAACGGGAATGCTAACCTTCCCACCCAGAGAAAACAAGGCCCTTGGCCTACCCTTTTTGTAAATTGCTGCAAATATATTATGATTTGTTTCATTGTACACTTAAAATCAATGCTTGCAGCTAATCACAACTAAACATTGACTGGAGAAACAAGAAATCATAGCTACTACATAAATATGAAGAACATACAGCAATTATAACAAAAACCAAAAGCACCTTTACACCAAAACACCAAAAGCATATTTATAGAGGATTCAAGGATTTCTTGTTCCCTTTGGCTCCTGTCTATGTTTCATAAATGTGCTTTCACAGGAACAGGGATTAAGAGTTTGGGAATCTAAACCTAGGTAAACACAGACTCTGACCTTTTTACTTTGTTAGGTCATGTTTCTGCTCATTAAGCATATTTCATCATATACTGTTTAAATACACAACATTCTTCTTTTCCACTAATCTTCCATTAAAATTAAATGACTTGTCTGTCACAGAGATCTGAGTTTTGATTATGTCACCATGCACCAGTAGGTGGGGAATTAACATTAACCAATAAGATCATGTTTTACCTGCCCTTTCACCACCCCCACCTATTATCAAGTGAAACACTCAACTAGCTCAGATACCACAGTTTGGAAAGAAGATGAATTTTTGATTAAGTTAGCATTCTCCTCCAAACTGTTGACCTGTCCTTTGATTTTGCGTTAAGAGCAGTTAACAATTGGGTTCACGAAGATGATTGGGTTCACATGAATGGGAGGAAGCATGTAACTATACACACACACGTATATGTGTGTGTGTGTGAGTGAGTAAAGTTAAAAGACCCCTGCCTATTAGTAATTGAAAAATACTACAGGGATAAAACTCCCACAAACATAAGACAGTATGCATCAATACATAGACCACCTCCACCAGGTGAGCCCCATTTCCCCCAGACCTCTGCCACATTCCAAACCATGCCCTTGGGTGTGTTTGGTTTTAATGCTGAATCATTCAGGAACTCTTGTGTTTCATGAGGCAGACCCCTGAAGTACCTGAAGTGTGGGTAGGAGGGCAGCCAAGTGAGAAAGTTGCTCCTTCAGTGCCTTATCCTTTTCCTCGTGCTGACTACAGATAACGCAGATATAAAACCAGTATCAATATTTAATGAAGCAATGCACGCAAATAACATATTCACATTCAGGGACATGTACAAATATAGATTTTTTTAAATCAATATCTAGATCACTTTTCTCATATCTATTGTTTCAACATGCCAGTGTGTTTCCTATATATACACTCGCACACACACAGTCAGAAATAGCCGCCAGACATAAATAGCCCTTAGCTAAATTCCTAGAAGACGCTGCCGTGGGGAGCTTCCAGGCAGTGAAGCGAGTGGGATAGAAGACAAAGGCTCAAAAATCTCATTTAAAGAAGTCAATGAAATGTGACCTCCAAGCCTTTGCAGCTCACTGTACCACAACTTCCTGCCCTGCACTCTTAGATAGACTTGAACAAAACCAAACACCAAAGCGCCAACGAGAACTTAGAAAGGCTGTAATACACTGCAGTGCCATAGGGTAACACTTATATTATACTGGGGCTGTACATGACATTTTAAACATGTACAGCTGGTGCTAAAAATGTTAAAAGCCATTTTAACTGTAGAAAAACAAAAAGCATGTAACAAGTTTACATTTTAATGTTCATTTTGTGAAATTATTTTTCTGATACAATAATGCAAAATAGAATTTAAGGGTTAATCAGATGCTGGAGGATATTCCTGAGTACATTTTATTTTGAAATGATTCTTATTGTTATTTTTAAAGGCTCTAGTGCTAGGGTCTATCTGCCCAAAACCTAATTAACTTAAACTGAATTAATATTTGAATTAATATTTTGTGTAAAATTCCTGCATAAAAGTATTTTTGTGTTTAGCCTCATTGTCCCCATTCAGTAAGGACTTGCTTGTGGTCACTCTCTAGCACTTTTTTTGGCATTCTGTCATAGCCCTGTTACTGTACTGCAAGTGTGTATGACATGTTAAAGTGCTCTACACTGCATCCAGGAGAATTTACTCTGAGAAAATAAGTTTACCTCTGAGCAGCTTTTAACAGAATCCTCTTCCTCTCTGCAAGCCTCTCCTTCATTAAAAACAAACAGGAATAAAATTACCTTTTAGACAAATACTATAAATATCCATATCACTCAATCTAAATGGGACATCCACAGTCAATACAACAAGGTTGCCTTTGACCATCATTTCTTTTTGTTTAAATGCATGTATGTATAACAGGGCAAAGTCTGAAAGATTACTATCCAGTGAGAAAGCCTGTTAATTGTCCTGTCTGTTATAATCTATCAATATACAGATCACTTTACAGATCCCGCTGATACTCCTTGTGTTGTCTGTGATCTGTGTGCGGCCTCTGCTGGTTAAATCTCTCGCCTGCATGCTGTTGAACAGGGTACAGATGGCGCTCTCCTCCTCCTCTACATTAGTGCGAACTTCTCCCAGCATGGCCTTCAGCAGGACAATGGCCTCACGTGCCGATGCCTGAAGCTCCTTTACTGCCTGTGGTAAGAAAAGGTAAAATAACCCTTTATATATGGGAAATTTACATTATTACAGTAAGGTAGACAGTACAAAAGAAGAAAGTAGAAGCAGCATAACCAATAGAATAAAAGCAAATATATACACACATACACAAATAATTCCTCTCATCCTGTATTTCTATTTTTATATATATAAAACTCATCTCATTCTGTATTTTCCATTTGATTTGAATATATAATACCTTATTGCACATTGCAGAAAAAGTTCTGTGAGTTTAGATTCAGCGCATTGAATGTATTTCTGTTATGGATCCGTCCCATATGAACACTCCAGACTAGAGTCCTTCTATTAACAACCACACTCAAAGACTGGAGTTTGGGCAAATGCTAATAAAAGAACTCGGAAAAAAAACATTCCAAGCTCTTCACTTTATTCTACTGCCTTTGACAACTGGAAAAACTGGACATTTCTATTTTTTTCTGACTAAAGGGACTCAAACAGGTGTCATTCAAACTCATAATTAGGAGCTTTCATCAGTGCAGACTTACCAGGGACCTCTTACCCATATTTAATTGAAATACAGTAATCCCTCGCTTTTCATGGGGGTTACGTTCCAAGAGCACCTGCTTATAGTAGAAAAACCGCGTTGTTGTGTTTTGGTAAAAAATGCCTACAAATGCCTATTTTTATAGTGTAAACCTTAAATAGGCCCCAAACATGTTCCCAGAACACTTCAAATTAGAACACTAATTTCATTTAAAACTCAGTTTAATGCATTACCCTTAAAGGAAATGTAAAGGTAAACCCGCATTCGCCTCTTTACAAGGTAAACCCATCTTTTAATTTAAATTCCCCGCAGAGAAATGCAACTCGGAAGGTTTCGTGACAAACGTATTGAGACACCCGGTTTTCAGGGAATAAAGCCTGATCTATGCGGGCTAATACAAATGAGGGCTGGTCAGAAAGGTCTCGTGGAGATTTACCAAACTGTGGAGTTTAAAGTGTCTGAGTGCTTTCCCCGCCGAGATATGCAACTCGGAAGGTTGCGGGACAAAAGTATTGGGACACCGTGACGAGGTGAACGGCTCCCCTTCTGTGAAAACATCGAGAAAAAATATATTTATTGCCACAAAAAAGCAAAAAAAGACGGAAGATATTTGCAGTTTCCGCGTTATTGTGGGGATTTCCGCATGAAACTCGGTTCTCAAAAAAAAATGTGACTGAATCCGCGAGTCCTGATCCGCGTAAAACTGGGGGATTACTGTACCAACACGAACCAATCAAAGTGGAGGTGGAGTTTGTTTATAGCTGTCTGATCAACACTGGTTAATAAGGAGCAAGTTAAAAAGCATTTTGTTTTGGTCAGAACAAAATGTTTTTTTATTTTTGAAATGTGCCAGCTCCTGTTTACACTGTTTAATGACAACCTGACCACTAGAAATGCTACAGATAACTAACTTGTAGCTTTAGTCCACTTGTCCACTAAAGGTTTATCTTATATTTTCTTATCTCATAAACTTGGTGCTTTGCATCAATGATACTATGTGTCCTTGCTCAGAGCCTAGTACAGCTACCAAGAAAATAAGCCTTGCAACCAATTAGCACAACCACATTAGGCTTAATCATCCCTCATTTGCTTCAAAGTGCATCAGGTTGTTAAGTAAACTCAAATAGACTTGGTGATGTGTAGTCTGACACTTCTATGTTATTCATAAAATATAGCCCTGCAGGAAGCCAGCGAGGCTTACTTGGTGGATCTGTTCAGCGAGGCTTACTTGGTGGATCTGTTTGAGGACACGAACCTGTGCGCCATCCACGCCAAGAGAGTCATATATATATATATATATATATATATATATCTTTAACTTTTATTTCTGGATAACTTCTGTAAAGTGACCTTGAGAGTTGTGCAAGGGCTTATAAATAAAATGTATTATTATTATTATTATAAAATAAGATCAGAAAAGCTTCCAACAGTACCACCAGCCATCAAATTTCTAGATGACACAATGTCATACCATGTCAGAAACCACATAAGCAGGTCTATATGAGATCACTTATCAAGCCTTCGAAGCTAATTGGTGGGGTGTGAGCATGATCAAGCCCTGTACACTTCACAGTGCCTTCACTCCACAGAATGGCAACGATGGTACTCAAAAGGAGTGCCATTGTGTGCTGTTAATCTGAAGTGGCTCTTAATCCAGAAATGTTCATGCCAAAAATATATCTGTGATGCACTCACCAGCACAGCCTGGTCCAGTATTTCACAGCCCTGTGCGTACGCGCTCTCGATGTCTATGCAGTGCATGCGGCTTTCCCTGTGTTGATGGACAGATGTCAGAGGTTGCATTTTCAGAGATGACATGTTGAGAGATCAGCAGCATACTAAGAGGTTTATTTTGCACTTGGGAGTTGTCACATCTCTTACACTTGCATGTCTCTGAAGCACTTGATGCACAGCATGGATTTCTTTTCCGTGGAGAACATGATGTAAAGCTCCTCGTGAAGAGCTAGAGTGTCAGAGAGGCATCAATAAATAAAATGTTGATTAAATTGGCAGATTTCTGAAAAAAAGTTTCCATCTAAGCCTTTTTCAAAATCAGTCAGGCTCAAATGACTTTTTGCACCATTTTAGACTTGGATCCTTATTCATTCCTTAGATGTGGAGGCTATAAAATGAATGCTACGGAAAAAGGTGTTTACTTTGCCAAGTCATCACTTACTTTACTTAGGTGCAACAAAAAGGTTATTTGGATTAGTGGTCCAAGTTTTTGCTCTTTCTCTATGTTTTTGAGTTCTTTAAAAGTGCCGTTATAGGTGTATAAGGTGTTATAAGGTGTGTGTGACAAATGTTACATTTACTGAAAAAACCCATATTAAAGGTTTTCCAATAACTGTATTGTTTGTAAAAATGTAGCTGCATTATTGTTATGCAGCAGTCAACAGAAACCCTCTGAATGCCAATGGCAGATTTTACAGTAAAAAAAATGTACAAACGAAGACAACAGATTTTACAACATTACTTTTTTGAACTTATGTTTAGATATAAAACACTCTTAGCATCCACATTACTATCACTTTTTTACACTTTCACTGAAACTGAAGAAAGAAGACCCTCAGGTTATAACTGAAATGAATCCATAAGTCAGTAAAACTGGGATAAACGGGTGAAGTAAAAGAGTGTGTGTGTGTGTGTATGTGTGTGTGTGTGTGTGTGTGTGTGTGTGTGTGTGCATGTGTGTGTGCACTGTTTGATTGTCAAATAACTCACCTCACAGAAAACTTTTGAAAATAACAGCATAAAATAACAAACACTGTTAATATTAACAACAACAAAAAAAGAGAATGAAATGAAGAGGGGCTTTTAAAGATAATCAAAGAGTGTGTTGAGCTTACGGCACTTCCTGTGGATCTCTTTGGCGCGTTTGGCCAGTGAAACGATTTCATGGCAGGAGAACATCTTGGCTTTATGAGTGACCTCTTTGCAGGGTCCACACAGGGGCTGCCTACACGTATTACAGTAATACATCGCTCCAGCATTCTAGAAATACACACACACAATTAGTTAACATTAAACAATACTTTAAACTAGCCAGGCCTATTTGAGTAACTAAACGAATAGCCTTTCTTTTTTGAGGTGTGTGTATTATATATTTAATATAAGATAAGAAGAAAGAACTTTATTTGTCCTGAGGGAAATTCTTGTCATTAGCATGCTCAGGTTAACCGTTTAAAAAAATAGGTTTGCTACACAATGACAAGAGCATTATTGTAACAAATAACAGAGTAACACTGACATTGCTGTGTTTAAGATTTAGTGCGCTGAACCAGCAGGCCAGTAGTGCAAAACTGATTAATGAAAGTGACGTAGTGTTAATGCAACAAATGAATATAGGGAATGCCTGTATCACCCGTGTTTATATAAGGGTCTGTGTGAGATTTTATAAGTGTATATGCATGTGTATGACATCGCGTGATGTTTTTATTAAGGTTTTTGGAAATGTTCAATTCAATTCAGTTTCCACTGTAGCACAAAGGCAACAGTGGAAATGACACCAACCCACCCTCACCTGGTTCACACCACATAGCAAAACAACAGTGAAAAAAAAGACAAATTGACTAATACGTATACAATAATGAATAGTGAATAAAAATGAGCTGATGACTAGTGCAACAAGCCTAGGGTGTATCAGAGGGTCTATGAGTTGCATATGGAGTCGTGTGATACCTTGTGTACCTGTGTTTTGTATTCCACATCACAGTTAGCGCACTGCACCACACTGTCAGAAGAGTTCTCTACCAGGAACTTCACCAAACGGTCTTCAGGAGGCAGAGCATTTGTCCCCTTTACTGCTGAGGGATATCTGAGAACACACACACAGATTGAGAATGTTCTGTTTTAACTACACTGAGCTGCCACTTTAGTAGATCCACCTACCCCACACCTACACCTGTGGCCATTTTATCAGAAACACCAAGGTGCACTTTGTAGGTTTATAACTGCTGACTGTTGCTGCACAATAAATCATATCCACCTCCCTCTACCCTTCTCTACTTTGCCTATTAATGCAGAGACCACAGTAGGACCATTGACCTGTTATTTGGATGGTGAACCATTTTCAGCACAGCATGGCCTGTGCTGAAAAAGCTACTGATAAACTGTACCAACAAGGTGTTTTTATTTAAATGGTCATTCAGTGGCATGCTGGATGCATCCAAGAGAGGGCGATGTAATACAGTGAAAATGCTAAGAGCACTGAGCTCTTATTCCAATTTCTAAGACTTTGGCTAAATCTCAAACAGCTTCCTACTCCTAATGCAATGCATCTTATCCATGAGAATAAGACATTTTGGCTAATATAGACATTAGACATTATACTAATAATATATTATATGCAGGGGTTGACATAAGTGATACTCGAGTACGCAAGCCCAGGGTAAACAGTAAAATGTGCGGCAGTTTTCAGTCTTCATGACGCAAAAGCCCTAAATATGCCCCCAAATAGGCTCCCAAAGCACTTTAATTTCATTTTAAACTCAGCTTAATACATTACCCTTAAGAAAATGTAAAGGTAAACTCAAGATAGCCTCACACAGGAATGCTGGTCTGTGTTTGCCAGAGATGCGTCACAGGGCAGCAGCCAATCAGCAGCAAGGAGAAATTAATAACGCTCTCGGATTGGCTACTTTCAAACCTCCCGCCTCCCAAGACGCACTTTCGCGCTCTCTCGACAGGACAGTACTAAACAATTTATACAGTTTTACAGGAAATTTAGGTTCATATTTATGTTACAAAATTACAAAATTTTCTTCTTAATAATCTAGCACTAAAATGCACAAAAAAAATTATATATTGCCACGAAAAAAGCAACAATCCCCTCCCCCCAGGATATTTGCAGTTTTTTTAATTTAGGTGAGTACCAATTAATTAATGTAGGTACTCATTAGAGGACTAGAACAAAAACAAATATGTGAACCCCTGATTACATGTCCAGTAGGGAATTGTAGGCACACTGATAAATACCAAATGTCTCTAGTTTTTACACATATTGTGCACTGTATGGGTACAGGAGACTTTAATTCAGTACCTCACTGGGAATGGGAACCATCTGAGTTATGGCTGTCTTTATACAAGAAACACTGGAAAATCAGGACTTTGGCAATGTAAGAATAAACTGTGGTTGGGTTTCTTCATCCAACAGATCTTCCATTTCACAAATATTTTACCCATTACCAAATACCACACCAAGAGAGTTGCATAAATCATATTCTGTTAGTGCTGCCATATTTCTAATCACATATAGCCATGCATTTATTTATAGAATGTATGGTACCATTACTTCTACCATGAAAAACTGCATATTATAGCTCATCATGGCTGACTAGAGGAAAAAAATGACTCAAATATGCCCACCCTGCCTCTCCCTGTTGTTCCCTGTTTATCTTGTTTTCATAGCAACGTCCTATTGTGTGCCCCTAACAGCCAAGCTGCTCAGACGGTGGATGTGAAAATCAGCAACACTATATGGACAAAAGTCTTGGGACACAGCTGTTTGTCAAGGCTTGGGCTATTATAACTGCAAAGGAGGGACCAAAGTCCCTGTTGGTGTAATGGTCAGGCAACCCAATAGTTACATCCATATAGTTTATAAGCTGAAGGCATTTCAAATAGGTCAAGTTTTTATAGTTATGTTTTACTTTACTCTTGACTGCTTGATTAAAAATGGTTAAATGCTACTTAAAATTAAAATGGCGAAGATAACGTTGCATGGTGTAGCAGTTATTCTGTAATGTTTGCAACCCTGCACATCAACGTTGGCTAATCCATTAATATAGCTTTAGATAAGATTTTAATTGATCACTTTCAAAAGCCTGCCATTAAAACAAGACCGAATGCTGAGATGCAACACTGCAGCCCCTGTATTAAGCTTTGTTCTTGCAGTTCTTGATCATTCTGGCATATAAAAACTGCTTTTAGCCATTCGTGGAAACTGCTAGTGGCAGTTGGATGGTGGGAAGAGGCAGGTTCTTTATTCACCATGTTCCAGCTTTCCTTGGACAAAAGACAAATACAGCGGCATATGGCTCTGCTACTGTAACACCAGCTGCCCAAAAGCTGATTTTACAGCAGGTTATACCCCAGAAACCGCATAAACAAGTTTATTTGAGATTAAAAACGAAATTAAAATTTGTAGGCTACATTAGCCTTGTAATCCCAGCGGAAAACTAGGTTAACAAACTTCAGACACCAAATATGTCTTGGCTGATCAACTACATTTGAGGTTGGAGGAAAGTATATATTCACCAAACAATTCTTATAAACAAAATGAATCTAATTTCACACATTAACATACAGTGCATTATAATTTATTAGACCGTGCAGTGATGGTTGGACCTGTTGAAGTAGGACTGGATGCAAAAAGAGATTTGAAGCTATATTTAGTAATTCTTTGGGAGCCACCATATCAACTGCTCAAAGCCATCACATTGAAATAGTGGTTCAGAAGCCAAAGGTCAAGGATGACAGCACATTTGCATGAGAAGAATGCAAATGTGGTGTGTGGGGCTCATAAAAAAGTTTTGCTTGATTAATAAGTGTCCTTTTGACTTCATAATAAATATTTCTCACAGTGCTCACAGTGTCGTTGACTTATTTTAGTGAAAACTCTCTGGCATGCTTTACATAGAGCTGTGTTTTCCCCTAACCCCAAACGTAGTCAGTTGGGTAAGACATGTGAGTGACATAATCAAAAAGCATGGGCTCTGTCATCACAAGATCACAAGTTTGGCCCCCAGGGATGCCATAGCCAGCCATGGCAGGGAGTCCAGGAGAACGTAATTGGCTTCACTCTCTCCGGGTAAGTAGGATGGTCTTCTCTTCTCATCACCCAGCGTGACAGCCAACATGGCTTCATCTGACGTAACAGAATTGGCACTTAGTCTTCTAACATGTGCGATGCTATCATATATATGCAACCCAGGCCCCCGAATGATGAAAAAAAAAATCACTTGAAACCAGATCTAACTGGTCAAACTAAAGTCCAGAAATCCAGTTTGAAACTTCCTACAAATATAACTTGAATCAGCTTGCATAAAGCTCAAGATTGTGGCTTTTTGACATTCATTCTGTAGAAAATCTGTCCAGCATGATCAGATTCACTACATTGACAAAAGTATTGGGACACACCACCCAATTACTGAATTTAGGTGGCCCTTTACTTTCAGATCTTAATGCTTCCAACTTTGTGGACACAGTTTGGGGAAGAACTTTTGGTGAAGCAAGCTCCATAAAGACGTGGCTGGAGGAGTGCAGTGTGGAAGAACCTGACTGGCCCACTCAGAGCCCCGGCCTCAACCCCATCCAGCACCTTTGGGATAAACTGGAACGGAGATTGTGAGTCAGGCCTTCTTGTCCAACATCAGTGCCTGATCTCATAAATGCTCTACAGAATGAATGGGTACAAATTCCCACAGAAACTCCAAAATCTTGTAGAAAGCCTTCCAAGAATAGCGGAAGCTGTTATAGCTGCAAAGGGGGACCAGCTCCATATGAAAGTCTATGTATTTGAATTCAATGTCATTAAAGTCCTTGTTAGTGTAATGGTCAGGCTTACCAATAATTGTGTCCATATAGTGTAAGCTGAAAATTGGAGCTGCCTGTCTGAACAAGGCCAAAGACTCTATAACATCAGCCTGGCGGCTCCAGGGCAAAACTAAAGACGCAAAACGACAGACACCAGTTGACGGACCACAAGGAGATAAATAAACAAGTGTGTCAGGCAAACTATTCCACATGGTTAAAAACAGAGGTAGAGCAAGGCTTCCGGATGCAGAACAACATCCCCAACCATATCAATCCAGTGCTAACATGAGCTTCATGCCCATCACATCCCCATACATGACCAATCTCAGGCTACCGCATGCCCTGACTGACTACTGAACAGGAGATGGGATGGATCAAACCCAGGTCCCTTTTAATTGCCATGAGCTTCAGGATCAAGGCAGCCTAGTGAGCTTTGGCCAAGATGTTTCTGTGCAGATCTGTTGTGGTGTGATCTTATCGGAGCGCCTGCCATGCCCGGTGTTTTGCCATGAGGCTAAAACTGGTGTTGGGCAGTTGATGCTGCAGCTGTTCCTGCAGCTCAGGCTAGGGCACCCCATGCTTTTTATCCAGCGTGTCCTCCTCCCTCCCTCAGGGTGGACACAAGGGTATTATGGACTTGCTACGGCTCTGGTACAAACAAATAAAAACAAAGAGATACTGTCTGTAATTCTGACCGCATTATACAAAAAACTATGGCTTAGAAAACTAATTAAAGGGCCCATAGCATGGAAAAACATTTTTTCCTGCTTTTTGCAAAATCAGTGTGTTGAATATACCGTGTAAACAATGTAGCAGAATGTACTTTTCATGCTCTATTTAATGTAGTGCACTTATGTGAATTCAGCCTGGTTCAAAGTGATCATTATTGTGATGTCACAGCCATGAATGCATTTCTACAACACTCTCATTCAACCTTTAGCGAAGTGGCCTGTCCATTCTCACTCAAAGTGGCCATTCTCACTGTTTACTTTTTAACCAAAACAAAGTACAGGACGCTTGTGAAAGACAGATCAAAACAGATCGTTTACATATCAGTCTTAAAGGCACAGTAACAAAATAAGCCTGTTTCATTGTGTGGAATAAAGAAAGGTTAGAAAATGAATTACAAAATGGTTTCTGATATTTAAAACCATAAATATTATGAGATGACTTTCTAGGAACCATTTTAATTAAATGCATGAAAAAGTAGCACAGAAAGTGAGCGCTTTGGAATTAAAAAGCTGTCTCGTGCAAGAATGTAGGAATTTAAGGCTGATCTGTGCATTAATCCTACTAGACTTTGCATCAGTAAAACCCAGCTGGTACCAGTCTTGGTTGGTGCACACACAAATGGAACCAATCGAGCTTGGCTTCTTTCCACGGAAGCTGCTTCGGATCGAGAGCATCTGTCAAAATTTCCATTCCCTCATCTTCCCAAGTCCAGTGCAAAGATGCTCTTTGTCTTATAGCCCAATTAAAGGAGGATTTGTGGATTTTACATAAAATCAGTACGTGAGTACACACCGAGAAGATGCGTTAGGAGTTTGCTGGGCGTAGTGTGTGATGTGTATGGTGTCCTGCCAGTGCAAGCAAACAAACAGTGTGTTTTCCTCCACACATGTGGTGCTGTTGTGTTGTGTTCTCTGGTAATTAGAGCTCAGGTGAGCCCATCTGTTAGCCTGCAGCAAGTCTGTGATTACACTGTCAGCGCAGAGAGCCACAACCAGCTGTGTGTTTCAGGGCGGCAGCACAGTTTGGATCAGTTGGACATTCACATATGGGAAAGGGGGGAAGAGTAACTTTCTATCCATCTTTCAAAAAATCTGGTTACAGACGCACACAGAGTTATTGTTTTGGTGTCCCTGGTTAAATTGGATATTTTGTTCATTTTCTTTCAGTATTTTCTAAAATTGTGTGCATCCTCTTCTGATAATATACTTCTGCATATTTTAAAAGCGCACACATTCACATAAAATGCATTACATTATGGCATATTTTATATTTTATGCTTTTTTCCCTCAGTATGTTAAACTCAACAAATAGAAATAACATAGGTGAGATATTCAAGATCTTTCTAGTGGAGAAGATGTTCACCTTCCTTCACTTGGAAAATCATGAAAATATGTAGTTTGACCAGGTTTTACCATTTGTAAAAGCTGTAAACTGTAATATTCGTGTCATTTACAGCTTTCTTAATAACTTTATTCCTATTAATGTAAAAACTTCTACTTATTATTATTAATATTATTGTTGTTCATCATCATCATCATCATCATCATCAATGATTCTAAAATATCTGAGGAAGCTGAATACCATCAAGTTACTTGTTTTTTTTTTTAATAATACTCATTTTAAAGAGTAGACCACGCTGATGCAGAAATTATTAATAGATAATAACAGTATATTATTGATTATTTTATCATTTTGTTTCCAAAAATACTTTATATTTGAATAAAATGTCTATGTCTTGGCATGTTTGGTCTGTAGTACTTAATGTAGGCTATAATGCAGGCTTTTTTGTATATAAAATAATAGACTACAAGACTGTACAGAGCTTTATTGTCTTTAAAGAGCGTCTTAACTTTAATATTGTCAAATTAAGTGAAGGCCAGAACTGAATGACCCTAAGTGACACTTCCTGAGCCCAGAAGGAGAAAGCGCAGTGGTTTAACCAGTGCTCTTTGTCTCACAGTGTGATTTTCTTACTCACCCACAGAGGGGGCAAGTGAGGCAGCCGTCGCTGGCCCTTCCATGCAGGCAGCTGGCACAGAAGATGTGGTAGCAGTCCAGAAGACACGGCTGGCGATACTGCTCGTGGCACAGGTGGCACACCAGGGGATGGAGGCTGGCACAGTCTGAAACCCACAGGTCGTCCAGAAGGGAGAGGGGTAACCCGGCCATCTAAAGTGGCAAGGAGAGAGAATGTGAATCTGATGAGGAATTCGGAACAATCCCAAAGCTAATTTATACTCTAAAGGAATGCATCAGTGCTTTTCAGTCTAATATGTATCTGTCTTACTGTATCAATTAAAATGGAGTGTGTTCTTCTGTATCTAAAAAGAACGGAAGACCATTTCACTGAAAATACACTTACAACAGAAGTCAATGGGTAGATGCCTCACCTTCGGGACAGGGAAATCATAACATAGTATATAAATGTATATATTTAAATTCAGGGGAGGGTCTTACAGAGCCCAACCGTACATAAGACCCCAGTAAGGGGTACAGTAGGACCCATGTACAGTGGGGTCCAGTAAAATAAAATGCCAAAATATACACTAAAATTAAAAATTTTGCTTAAAACATCATTAAAAACACAAAAAAGATGTTAAAAAAACAAACACAGCTCTCATTACTGTGGGTAAAAATAGCTTAGAACACTAAAGGATAGGAAATATATCAGCACACAGTAATTCCAAATGAATGGGTCAGTGTGCAAAAGTGCCTTGAATAAGGACAGCACAATAAAGAACCCATTTTTTATATCTAACGTGTATTAATGAGCATTTTAATACACGGTTATTACAGTATTACTTGGTGAGCTTTTCTTCAATAAGTGCAAATGATGACCAAAATTGGAAGTTAGGAATAACGAACATCTAAACACCTAATTCTAGCAACTTCCTTAAAACCATTTTGTCATTGATACACAATTATTGATGTTAATAACTAACACCAAGTTACTCGCAACAACACTGTAACTACAGGCGATGTATTCACTTGTACAGCTGGACTGCAGCTTATGTAAATAAGCATGTTTATTTAACTTATCCTCATAACTGCATGTATTTACATTAAAATACACTTGTGCAATTAATGAAAAAAGTGAAGTTGATAAACACGTAAAGTAAAACATAAGCTGCGCAACTATACCCCTGTGAAGGAAAATACATCACCTGTTGTTACGGTGTTGCTGCATGCAATGTTAATGTCTTACTACACAGATATTAGAGACACTTCAAATAAAGCGGGACCAACAGAGTCTTATATTTTGTTGTTCTCCAAAGAAAACCATGTACATCCATTTTTGTTTATTTTTCTACATCATTTGAACTCTTTACCTTTTATGAAACTGACATGATTGACAAAGTGCTAGAATTGGTCCAAAACGATTTTGAATAAATGTTTTGCATTAATATTAAGGAGCGTTGACATTTTGGAGATTTGTTTGTTTTTTATTTGGATAGTGAAGATTTATCAACACCGTAAATGCCGGACATAGATAAGTGTGTACGTAAATATAAGTAAATATAAATCTTAAAAGAAGAAAGTATCAATGGCTAAAACCAAGCAGGTGTGTACATTTTAGAAACCTATGTATTCAGCATCCCCTTAAAGATTCTACTGAAAATCTGTATGTTTTACCTATATACAGTCAATTGAATGACAATATGAGATGATGCTGATGCTAGGATCCTAACCATAGTAGTTTAAGTGTAAAACACTGTGAAAATCATGCAAAACGTTTTAAGGGTTTGTAAATTTGTCACAGCTTACTAGTTCTGTTTATTTCCTTACAGGAAATTCCATATATCCATGGTCGTAACACTAAACAATAATAACTTATGTAGTAAGTTGAATGTAGTTTCACACAGAAATGTATATGTATTTACAAAGCAATTTACTTCTAAACAGTACAGTTTCAAAGCTTTACATCACTTACCTTTTCAGTTTTAAGCTTTAAGTCCGAGACGAACTATCCAGTCTTGGTCTTAAATTATTTTATAAATCCTTGTTGTGTCACTAGTTTGAGTTTGTAGACTTTTCAAAAGGTCCTCTCACGTTTGCCTGAGAGGGCTCATACTGGTTGTAATGAAGTCAGTGAGAGTTAAAGGCTCACTTCCTCCCTTCATGGCCAGTGGAGTCCACAGTAAGCCACTGCTTTACCCCTCCACTACCCCGGACCACTATCTGCTCCAGGAATGACAGCAATGCTGGGAGCTTTCAGAGAGAGCCTGACACCGAGCAGCTGCCGTCCGGGGCTGAAGCCTGTGTGTGAAGGGGCTGAAAAGCTGAGAGCAGTGAGGAAGCAAGGGTTGGGGGGGTGGGGGTTGGTCATGCTGCAGAGGAAGCTAAACCCCAACATGACAAACGAGAAATAAGATACCATGGCCTTCGCTTTCAGGTGCTAAATTAATTCTAAACCTAAATCCTGGCTGCTGTGGGGTATTACTGTCCTCGCATATGTAGGACAAACTGCACCAAAGCTACTGTGGAAAAGGATAGATTAAAATGTTTAGTAAAGTAGTGACCGTATGGCCTCATGAGCCTCTCAGTTTGTTTTTGTCATACACCGAGTTTGTTACAGTCACTGATTGTAGTCTGTTAGATTCTACAGCCTGGCCTTACTGAACTGTTAATGCACACTGGTGGTCCTATGGTGGACCTTGTGTTTCGGTGGACAGGGTAGAAAGGGAGCACCATAGGACCACCAGTGTACAGTGTGACCAGTTTATTAAAAAAAATAATAACTTGGTGGAGAGGATGATGGGGAGAAGATAAGATTGTGCATCAATAGAAAGGGACCGTCCTGGACCACCAGCATACAGCAGTGACACTGACATGGTAGTGGGCATACATTACCTGGTCAGAGTTGGTCTCTGGTGGTCTCTATACTTAGAAATGGACCACTGATGTACCAACAAGGTAGGAGTGGAAAAATGTGGTAACACACTTGTGCCTGCAACACACACACACTATCATTCCACTACCACACTATCATTCCACTAGAGAATGGCAGAGAATGTCCAGAGAATGGCACACATTAGTGTAATGTATATTTACAGCATTTAGCAGACGCTCTTACCCACAGCTACGTACATCAGTGGTTTAGTAGTCCACAACTGTTCTTTATACCTGTAAGCTATACATCAACATCAGATTTTAACCAATGCACTGCTAGCTAACTTACACACCTTAACAAACCCTGTCAAAGACAAAAAACAAGTCAGAGGTTAATACAGTTAAGGAAAAACAGTTAAGAGGGTAAGGGCGGTGAGAAAGGGTCGGATTCTTCTGCTGTTGTACAGAAGGTATCTGCATGTCCTGGAGAGGTGGTCAACATGCGCCAGGAATGACAGTTCTTCATCTAGAATGACACCAAGATTTCTTACCTTCTTTGAGGGGACAATAACAGTTCTCAAAAGAAACAGTGAGGTCATGGCTTGGTGAAGGACTTCTCGGATGAAAAGCAGTGCAGTGTCGTTTCAGTAGAGTGTGCAGCCTTGAATGTGGACTGGTGAGGATCCTGAAGCCTGTTTGAGAAAGAAAGATGTTAAGTTGGTTATAAGAAGCCTGTTCCAGGACTTTGGAAAGGAAAGAGAGAAGAGATACTGCTCTGTAGTTTTTTTATATCTGAGAAGTCCAGCGTGGGTTTCTTCAGAATTGGTGTGACCACTGCAGACAGGAGATAGTCAGTTGTTAAGGAGCCATTGATGGAGGCGATATACAGGATTAGATCTGAAGACATCATCTGGGGGGTACTCAACGGGATAGGGTCAAGCGCTGGACATCAGAAGCAATGCCACATCCTTGAGAGGTGAGAAGCCAAGAAACTGGTAGCACTGGCCAGTCTCTGGCTGACGGGCAGCTTGATGATTGGTGGGAATTATCTAATATCATCAATCTTCTCATAAAAGAACACAGCAAAGTCTTCTGGTGAGAGAGCTGGAGATTTAAGAAGAGACGAAAAGGTGGTAAACAGCTTGCGAGGGTTGGATGCTGATTCTTCACTTTGTTCAACTTAGTTCTGTAGAAGGAAGACTTTGCATAAGTCATAAGGTCACTGTCATGAAGCATTTTCCGCCATTTTCTTTCGTCTGCTCTCAGTTCCCTTCTGTTACTTCTCGGGCCCTCAGACAGCCATGGAGCCGGGGGAGAGCCACACTTCGGTCTGGAAGGGGCAGAGTAGATTAAGCTGTGGAGAGATGAGGTCATTGGCAGCTGATTCAACAGAAGATGGACAGGGGGTTGTGGAGTTAGGGAGAGATAAGGAAGATAAAATAGCAGAGGAAAGAGAGGGCAGAGATAGAGAGCATAGATTTCTGCGGGTAGTCGTAGGTGTTACACGTGGGACATGAGACGAGGAGGTCTGAAAAGGAAATTTGAAAGACAGAAGATGATGGTCAGAGACATGTAAAGGACTGGACAATATATTGAACATAGGAAGTGATCTGGTCGACACTAGTCATAAGTGTTGCCTGTTTTGTGGGTGGGAGGAGACTTGCCAAGGGACAGGCCGACGGATGGTAGGAGCTCGCAGGTCTTCAACTAGTTACCTGGCAGATTAAAGGCCCTGAGGAGGATGGGTGGAGAGTCTTCATCTAGAAATGAGCTCAGGAGGACATCCAGTTTACTGATTAAGTTACCCAGAGGACCAGGTGGGCAATAAAGGACGATGATATGGAGCTTAGTTGGATATGTTATAGTAACAGAATGGAATTTAAAGGATGAGATGTTGAGCTGGGAAAGCGCCAACTAAACGCCATACAACGCCAACTACGTGAGAGAAGCAAATCTGGACCCCCTACTCTGCCTGTAGTGCGAGGAGTGTGAGAGAAGGACATGGCGGAGTAGCAGAGTTCTCAGTGTTATCCAGGTCTCTGTAAGGGCCAGGAAGTGGAAAGAGTGGAGAGACACCACTCCAGAGATGAAGATGAGCTTTCTTGATGCAGGATTGGCAATTCCAAAGGCAGCCAACAAACAAAGTAGCAATCTAAAACAAAGGAAGTCAAAGTTCCTTTGTGTTACAGTGCAAATTTCAAAGGCATCTGTGAAAATAATATTTAAAAACTTCACTTTATTTCACAATAATATTACTAAATATACTAAACAAACCATAGCAAACACAAGACCAGATACATAAATGCAGGTTACACAGTTGGTCCCCCCCTTTGCAGCTATAACAGCTTCCATTCTTCTTGGAAGGCTTTCCACAAGATTTTGGAGTGTTTCTGTGGGAATTTGTGCCAGTTCATTCTCGCAATCTTTGTTCCAGTTCACCCCAAAGGTGTTGGATGGGGTTAAGGTCAGGGCTCTGTGAGGATCAGTCAAGTTCCACACCAAACTCATCCAACCATGTCTTTATGGACCTTGCTTTGTGCACTGGGGCACAGTCATGCTGGAATAATCATACTTATGATGCAATAATAATAATTCTGAAACATTTATGTAGTGTCCACACTAGTTATCTATTTATTGTTAGGTTTTGTCTATTGTCTCTGTTGTAACTTGCACTCTGTTGAATGTTATGTTGCAGATGTTGTACCGTAGTCCATCACAATATGTACGTGTGCACAGCTGCTGATGACAATAAAGTAACCTTGAACCTTGAACTTGAACCTTAGAATAGAAAAGGTTCTTCCCCAAACTGTGTCTTGTTGGAAGCATTGCGGCATAGCATTGTCCAAAATGTCTTGGTATGCTGAAGCATTAAGATGAGATAAAATGTCCTATAAGTGTGAAGTTGTCATTGGAATGGCAGCAAATGTACAGTGCAAGAGAAGAAAGTAGCAGCAGCATAACCAATGGAATAAAAGCTATACAACACAACAGTATAATTAAAAGTTACAATGTTCAAATAATAAAAAAGTAAAGATAGGCCTATAGAAGTGTGTGTAAATGTATAAAGGTAGTATATGGGTGTATATGTGTTGTGAAAGGCGTTTATAAACCAAATGTATTATTATTATATGTATACTGTGCACTGTGTACATAGATATTTATTTATGACCACCATGAATATATACATACATACAATTTCTCACCATATATATTTCAGTATTTCTCACCAAGCTGGACAGTCCAGGTAACCCTTCACTGGAAGCATTCCGTGTGTCCTAATACTTTTGTCCATTTAGTGTACATGCAGTAGTGGAGGAAGGACTGCTGGAAGCCAACTTCGAGAATATCGTTCCATCGATGAGCTCTGGGTTGCTGGATGGAGCTCAAAGCGCATGCGCACCCTATGCTCTCTCTTTCTGCCTGATCTGTCCGCCATGGCTCCGCTAGTAAGTACCAACACGCTCCTGAAAGTCCAGAACATGTCACGTTTAACACCACCCTGGCGTCTGAAAACGATACTGATAGAGTTCGAAGTCCTCGTCTACCTGTAGGGCTGTACAGAAGCTTTGTTCACCCCCCCGGCTCTGTTTTACTAGGGTCTGTTTACGGGCTGGTTTGGAGAGGCCGTTCACAGTAAACCACGCTACAGGCCGGAAAGATAGGACTAGTGTAGCTGGAGCTCTAGATTTTCTGTTTACCTCACTTTACGGCCAGATTTCACCTCAAATGTGTAGCAGCGGGGCTGGTAAACGAGCTTAAGGACAGCTGGTAGCCTAGAGGCTTCTGCGATCAGAAAGTTCGAATCTCATGACTGCTAAAGGCACCACTTAGTGTCATATTCACGTATTTTGTCATACGTGAATAAACTACAGAAAACTTTTGTTCTCTGCAATTAACCCATTCACCAAGTGGGCAGTGAGGAACACAGTGCCCGAGAAGCAGTGTGTGGAGACGGTACCCTACTCACTGATGCCACTAGCAGTCCTGGGATTCAAACCCGCAACCCTCCAACCGCTGGGCCACTGGGTTGAGTGGAGTAATCCTTTGGGAACCCCTATACGGTGCTGGTGTTTGTGCTTGCCATCATTTAACACATTGAAAAGAGTTAGGAGAGAAAATGTGAGTATTCACAGTACGAGGTCCCCAGGATTTACTTGGCAAAGACAGCCTGGGACCAGGAATTGATGACACCATTTTTTATCCAGTATTTCTCACTAAGCTGAACAGTCCAGGCCCAAAGTGATTACTTTCCAAAAGGAATCCGTTACCTAACTTTGGAGAGGCTTGACTTGATTGGCAGGTTCCCAACTTTAGACCTGGAAGGAGGTGGCAGCCGGTGGTCTAGTGGTTAGGAAGTTGCACTGGGATTAGAAGGTTGTGGGTTTGAGTCCCAGGACTGCTAGTGACATCACTAAGGTACCCTTGAGCAAGGTACCATCCCCACACACTGCTCTCCGGGCACCCTGTTGCTGGCAGCCCACTCGTTTACTTAGTGAATAAGAGGAACCTGGTCATGAACCGAAAAGCTGAATTAAATGTGCATGAGTGGGGAAAAACTCCGAACAGCTGCGTCTGGATATCGGATGTTGTACCTGTATAACTATGCATGTGACAAATAAAGTATCTTGAATCTTGAAATGGGACCTAGGATATAACATAGCATGTAACTTTCTAAGAGGTGTAGCCATTGCTGAATCCATCCATCAAGAATATACACATCAGTAGTTTGGCTGATGAACCACACCTACCTAAGCTGGCAATTAACTGATAAGTAGAAAAAAAACTGCCACATTTTGCAGATCTTTGGTTTTCCAAGGCCTATTTAGGCTCCCTCCTGTATTCCAAACATCATATACATTGCAGTTCACTGCTGGTTCTATGGTTGAATTTGAAATGACTTTTGACAGCAATAAAATATAATTTCAAGCCTGATGTTCTTGGAATTCTGTAATGATTGTTTTACTCTACTTGCAGAAGAAGCCAATTGTTAAGGGTGGCAAGAAGAAGAAGCAGGTCCTGAAGTTCACCCTGGACTGCACCCACCCCGTGGAGGATGGCATAATGGACGCTGCAAATTTCGTAAGTATTTCTAGTGTTAGCATTGCAATTCCTGAGTGTTTGTTTTGAATAATTGTCTTCTGCTGCCCATTCTGTGATTAGAGTTTGTTATAAGTTATATGTTTACTTTGAAGACTGAACTGTCAGTTTAGTGAAAGTGCAAATTTGTTCAACCCTTACAGCAGGTGTGTCTGGTCTTTTACTCAGAACTGATGTGACTTCAGATTTTCATTCCAGTCAGGAACACACCTGATTCCACTTGTTTAATCATTTTCTCAGTCTTTAAATAACTGATCACATTTGTTGAAAACCTGCAGGAAGGCTGGATTGGATTCTACATGTTTCATCTTCATCTGATGTGTTTGTTGTTTAGGAAATGATTCATTGTATTAAAACAGAATCCCAGACTTATGCAATGTTTGAAAATAGTCTGACCCAGTAAAGAGTACACTCAATGAAGTATGTACAGGGTTTTTTTTGTAAATATTGTAGTTCTGTTGCGGTCTACAGAGTAGTACAGTAATGCACATATCCTCCCTAGTCAAGTTTTTCATGTGTAAGCAATACCAAATTCAGCAGTGTTCACCACAGTGACAGTAATGAACAGTATACCTCAGCCGGCACAGAACATGATGCACTTGAGCCCCATGGCATTGTGGAAAAACCCTCGTTTAATTTGACATTTTTCCTTGGACTATAGGAGCAGTTCCTGCAAGAGCGAATTAAGGTGAATGGGAAAGCTGGGAGTCTGGGCGGTGGTGTGGTCTCCATCGAGAGGAGCAAGAGCAAAATCACAGTAACATCGGAAGTCCCGTTCTCCAAAAGGTTAGTTTGCAATATCTGTTTTAATGTGTTCTACCAATCAGAGTTTCTCAAAATAATGCTGAAGTATGTATTAAAATTGGCAAAGTGTGAGCTAAAGTAGTAGAAGCACTCTTACTCTTCTACTCACATTTCTTTGTAACTGCTACGCTGAAAGGGGTGCATCATCCAAATATCTGGTCAGTCTAATCCTCTGGAGGTCCCTTTTACAGAGAAGGGCTGATGCATTGAATACACGTGGACTGGAGTCATTGATTTTCACTTTAAAAACCAAAATTTCTGAAACATTTATGTGTGTAGTACATAGTCTTTAATTACACTTGAAGTGTCAGTCCTAAATACCTTGTGTATACCAGTAAAGTGTATTTTTCCCCCCTATTCTACGGTAAAGTTGCAGGGAGTGTAGGTAAATCTGAAAAAACTCAATCTGTGTGAACCAGTGTAGCAACTTAAAAAGAAAAAAAAAAAAGTACTGCAGTTCTGCAATAACGATATTCATTTTTCTAAATGAAATGCCTGCCTGCTATTAACGAGCCGTTCCCCAGAGCTGCTTCAGTGAGACATCTGATAACGACCATGATAGAAAATTGCTCTCTTGAACAGATGATATTCAATGTATACCTGTGTATTATAAATGCGCCTTTATGCTGCTGAAGGTTGTCTCTTCTGCACTTTTGCTTTTACTTTTTAGTGGGCAAGGGTGAGTCTCTTTTACAAACCAGTATCAGCATTCCTCACCTGACCCCATGAAAGTTTTATGAAAAATACAAACGCAGTATGATGCCTTGCTTTCTGGGTCTCAGCAGAGAAATTAGTGGGTGCGCAAACACATCTGCACCCGCAAAATCTAGTGTCGTTACTGCCCACACCCTCAAAGCACAGTGCTGTTCTTGCCTGCACCCACTCGCATCAACCACATGTCATGCCTGCCCGCACCCGCCTACTTTAGGCTTTGGTCCTTGTCCTTACCCGCCCGCATTTAACCTCTTTCTGCACAATTGACATAGAGCATGCCCACAACCCCGTGGTGACACAATGTAACAGTGTCCATTACATGACATTCGTTTGGCAGATACTTTTATCCAGAGTTACAGTACGAGGAAACGCTCAAGTTTCAGCTCGGTGTGAGAACCAAAGGAGAGAAGTGCTAAAATCCTTATGTAAGAGTAATGCTAGAAGATAGATAGATAGATAGTACAGTACATTATAGTATGTTTTTTTTTTAGAGTAAATCTGCAGTTGGAAATTTTGGAGGTTTAGTGATGGCGCCCTGCAGCGCACAGTTTTGTTGGCCACCCACTTAAACAAGTAATAATTGTTAAACATCCCACCTAGCAGCCCACAATGGCCACCCACGCAACCCAGTAACCTGTTGCTTGAATGCTAATGCAGAGTCTGTACTGAACGGCTGAACCCGTCTGACCTTCCTATAAACTTTGCAACTTTAATTACTTGCTGGGCACTTCTGTTCTTCCTGTAGGCTGTGCTTTAAGAGGTCAGGTAAAGCAGCAAATAGCTGTCAATGCAGGCACTTCATTTTCTCCCCAAAAGTGTAATGATGATCAGTAGAACATAAAATAATGGCTGGGATGTATGACGTTGAGTCAGACCCATTGGTTGGCTAATACTGATGTGGTTTTCTTTTTTGTTTTATTTAAGTGTATGTTCATAAATGCCCTATCAAAATCAGAAAGTCATCAAAACTTTTTTTAGTAGAAACAAAATAACAATATAACCTTGTATTACCATGCAGTAACTCCTCAAAATGTTCTCCAGCTCAAGCTCTGTCTTTGCATAGAACATAACAAAATGGCCTAAAATAAATTAACATTTGGTTGATGACCTGTTTGTTCCCTCCTTAATAGATTTGAGAGAAATTTTTCATTATTTTTCATATGAACCTTTGTGCCACATACTGTCATGTGGATGAGCAGTGCCGGTCTAAAAGCTCAATTAAGGTTATAAAAATAAGGAAGAAGAATAAAGCAAGGAGGAAAACTGAAGCAGGAATAGTGTAAAATTTAAGTCCTAAAAAGTAAAAGTATGAGAAGTGGGCTGTGAATCCGGTTTGAGCCCAACACGTTTGGAAAAGGATGAGTGGGCATGTTCTTTAGAGCTGAAACAGACATTTCAAGCCTCAGTGTTACACTGCACTGCATAAAGCTGTGGAACTGTAGAACTGTGGTGGAGCTTCAGCCAATAACCCTGGAATGTGGTGTTTGTCTAGTTGAAATTCAGAAACAACATCCTGTGTCTTTCTCTAATCACTTTTCCTTGACCTCATAAACACTCAGGAAAAGTTAACCGCGGTGCTAAGAGAATCCCACCTGCTGTAGGCTATGTAATTATGCCATGGCAGATGTTGTCGTGGGTGAAACTACAATATACAACATTCACATCATGGATACTTCACCCCTTGAGTTCTTGCCACATTTCGTGAAAACTTTCATATCATTAACAAGTTTTAACTTATCTTTGTCAGTCAGGTTGATTGTTTACATGAACAATCCACGAGTCAAGTGATCTGTTGCTTTAGATGTTGCTGCTGCAAGGAATTGTGGAATAGCATTATCTCCTTCCCTTTCGTAAAGGATGGTCCAGTCTACTCTCTGCTATAGTATATAAAGCATTGAAGCACTTTTCATTAGTATTTAGAAAATTCATTCTTATCAAGGCTTCCACTTACTTACAGGTCATTTAATTTAGGAAAAAGACCGCAGCCCTAATCATTCTGTACCTGACCTCACTAATGCACAGGTGGCTAAATCACGTCCTCTCAGCAATATTCCAGTATCCTTTAAGAACAGTCCACATTTAGTAGTGTCCGTTTTCTTTATCACTGTGATTAAGGAAAAAGAGAGTAGTGGTCCCTGCTAAATATCCCCAAGTAATTTTATCTTCATTGTGGGGGAAAATCCACCCAATTTGTCCTTTGTGATAGTTGCACTCAGCAGGTAAAACTGTGTTACTGTAAATTGTTACTGATCCTTGCTTTGTATCTTCACGGTCCCTGTGCATCTGGTCAGTTCAGGACATGGGCTGTTTTGTTTCTGGCCCACTTAGTGGCTGGCAGAGACCCTGGTCTAAATGAGGTGCCATTTTTCACTATGATGAGTGATGAAAAGAATTCACGGGGGAAGCATTACTGTCTTGGAATTAGTTTATTCGGAGCAAATTGCAGCATGGACTGCATTTTATGTGGGAGTTGATTTTTGATCTTTCGTTTTGATCCCAGTAGTAGCGCTTTTGTAAATATCCTAATTGAGTAGGCTGATTGGGTTTTCATAACAATTAGGTCTAAAATGTTTTCAAATTGTCTGAAGTCCCTCTGTTTTCCCTGACTTTGAATGACTTGTTTTGCAGTAGAAATGCAGTTCACCTTCAGTACACTGCACAGTTTTCAAATCCAGTTTACCCCTTTCCAATAAACTGTACAATAGGAAGTGAACTGCTACACCAGCCAGCCACAAATTAAGACCACAGACAAGTGAAGTGAATAACATTCTCATTACATTGACACCTGTCAAGAGGTGGGATATATTAGGCAGCGAGTGAACAGTCAGTTCTTGAAGTTGATGTGTTGGAAGCAGGAAAGCTGGGCAGGTGTAAGGATCTGAGCGGCTTTGGATCAAACTGTGATTGTGAGGTGACTGATGCATCTCCAAAACAGCAGGTCTTGTGGGACGGTTTTGGTATGCAGTGTTTAGTGCCTACCAAAAGGTCCAGGGAAGGAAAACTGATGATGGCGTCATGGCCAGCCAAGGCTCACTGATGCATATGGGGAGTGAAGTCCCCCCATTCCGACACCACAGAAGGGCTACTGTGGAACAATTAATAAACGGAGAGATTCCGCAGGTCTTTACTTCCAACTGTTGTCAGACTCCACAACAAAGACTTTGCAGATGACCACATACCCACAGACTAACAAAAATACACACGTCCAATACACCATGGTAGTTTCTCTTTTCTGCATTATAACTTGAGTGCGTTTTTTCTGATGTAACACGTGCAATTTTTGGGTGGCATTATTACTACTGGGTTAAAGCAAATTTCCCACTTGTGGCACTAATAAAGGTTTATCTTGTGTGTGTGTGTATATGTGTGTTATCATTCTATCAAGTTTGAGAATACTGAATAACTTCAGTGCCTCTTAATGAAGTGTGGGTCAGGGTTTTAATGACCCGTACCCACCTGACCTGTTAGAAGACACAGCCTACCAAGCCCGATCTGAAAAATATGTGGTAATCATCATCCTGAATCTACCTGCAGTGTTTCTGTAAGTCATTTGTAACTTGGCCGGAATCCTTGGAATAAATAAACAGTTTTAACATGACTGTTGCTTCTGGTTTGTAGAAGTACAAGCGCTTTTACTTTTGTCCCCGATGCTTGCTCCATGTAATACAGCTGTTATCGTGCCTGGCACATAAAGAATTGACTATCAGGCTAGATCACCCTGACTGAGACCATAGTTGGGTTGTCAAGCTATCTTGCTGCTGCCATGATCTTATTTTAGACTAATAAACCATCAGTGCACATGTGAGTGTAGGTAATGTTGGTAAATGAGAATTCTTTTAGTGATTTTTCTTATCAAACTGTCCCGATTGCACATTTGACTTGATTGTTTTTCTTTTGTTTTATAAGATTTAGACTGCGTATAAACTTGCAGTGCTTGGGTATTCTGTCGCTGAGATTGAGAACTGAACACCTAAATCGTTTTCCTGCTGAGATTGTGTACTATTGTTTTCATACCCTGGTGCACCCCTGCACTGCGCACTTTCCACACACCCGTTGCAAAACTCATGAAGGACTTGTTAATGAGCTGATGAGTTGTCAGGTGCTCTGGAGCAGCGAATACACCTAACAAGAGTCCTTGAGGCCATATTTGGGGGAACACGGGTGTTTACTGCAGAGCTTTATCTACTGTCAATAAACCCCATATAAAACAGCTAAGCCTGGTCATGAGGACATTAGGATAGTTTACACAGATTCTCCAGTTGGATGCTCTTAATAGCTGTAATTTGTAAGAGATCAGTTGTAAACATGACAGTCATGCAGAAATGGACCAAACTTTTCTGTTCTCTGCACTGTTTTCATTGTTTCAGAATCGCATTTATTGGCCAAGTATATGTGCGAACACATACAAGGAATTTGTTTCCGGTCGATGGTGTCTCTCAAGCACAATATAAAACACAATATGTAAACGACACACTGAACAATATACTGAGTAACGTAATGCATTATAATTTACATTATAATGTACAATATGGATTTAGATTTATAAGTATAAAGAGAAATGTTAAATGTATATAAGTATGAAAAAAAACACAAGGTGTATAAACCAACAATATTACAATCTTATATACAGAAAATACAGGATTACAGAAATGAATACCACAGTGTGTACATAAAGTGCAGTTGCAGTCTTTTAGTGTGAAGCAGTGTGACAGATCAACTGTTTAGGAGGGAGATGGCAAGGGGAAAGAAACTGTTCCTGTGTCAGGTGGTCCTGGTCTGCAGGCTTCTATATCGTATGCCAGAAGGCAGCAGGTGAAAAAGTGTCCAGGGTGTGAGGGGTCTGTGATGTTTTTCCCTACCCTTTTCCTGGTTCTTGAACGGTACAGATCCTGGATGGAGGGCAGGGGGGCACCGATCATTTCTGCTGCCCGTACAGTCCACTGCAGTCTGTTCCTGTACTGTGTAGTGGCTGCTTCATACCAGACTGTTTTGGAGGAGCACAGGACAGACTCAATGACCGCAGTGTAGAACTGGATCAGCAGCTCCTGTGGAAGACTGTACTTCCCCAGTTGTCTCAGGAAGTACATCCTCTGCTG
>JBBPCY010000136.1:12410355-12425906 GCA_037974405.1 Brachyalestes nurse
GAATGAATGGACACAAATTCCCACAGAATCTCCAAAATCTTGTGGAAAGCCTTCCAAGAAGAGTGGAAGCTGTTATAGCTGCAAAAGTGTGAACCAACTCCAAATTAAAGTCTATGTATTTGAATCCAGTGTGCTTAAAGTCCCTGCTCAGGTGTCCCAATACTTTTGTCCATATTGTGTACATAAGACTCATGTCTTTCTTGCACTGCATTTAAACCCCATATACTGCCATTTTCTGATGTAAATTTGTTTGTAATGACCCTCATTTACAATCACCGTCAGTTTACCCAAAGTAATAATAGAATTTACCATCATGTGACTCAAAATAATGACCTAGTACTTTAGAGTTTGTAAATACACTGTTAATACGTAGAATATGAGTGACTTTAAGAGAAACTGTTGCCAGATTTTAATTTATATTTAAATGAATAGCGAATTTTAAGCACAGCGACTGCTGTAGTTATGGACTTGCAACACACTCTCCATTAGTAAACTTTGGGCTAATCTAGGACAGCTGTGCTGCTGTTACTGAGAATAGATTTTGCTCTGAATAAACATTTAATGCCTGGACTGGGATTTTAAATGATTAGCCAGAATAAAGAACATCATGACAGTGTGCTCAAAAAAAGCAGTGGAACATTTCTTTTTTGTACTCTCCATTTTCGGACAATCGTTTATGTGCATACCAGGATTTCTGCACTGTCCTAGGTAAACATCATCACTCCCATTTCATAGGTTTAAGTCCTTTTTTGTCCTGTTTGGAAATGTCTGCCTTTCATGATGAACAGCCCCGTAGTACTAAGGCGACTCTTTGGGCAATACATAAAAGCCATGGACTGAATTCAGAAACACATAGATAATAAGTAATGATCCAGGATCAAGCTGCCTCCGGCTGCTTTATTCAAGATTTATTTCCCTTTCCCTCTTTAATATTTGCTGTTTTTATTCTGTTTCTTCATATCTTTCTTTCTTTTCAAGCAAGATTGGTCTCGGTTCGGTCTGTATTTTGGTTTCTCTTTCATTTGCTTCTACTTCATGGTTTTTGTTGCGTGCTTTAATATTTTTAATAAACAAATAAAGTTATTTTATACACCAGAGTTATTAGCTGTTTTATACATTTGGTGCATAAGTCGTTCCATGAGTGTGTCCATTTTGATCTTATTCTTGTTAACTGTCAGGGTTGTCTAGGTTGGCTGTGATGTGATGGGTCACTCTGTGGGATGGAAAAAGCAGAACTTGTCCCAAAACGAAACTCCTACACTCCTCAGAGTCCGGTCCCAGGTGCGGTGTGGAGGGGAGAATCCCAAGCTCATCTCTTTACGTTAATGGCTGCTATTAACACTTCATCTCCATACGTGGCCTGTCAGAGGCCTAATGTGTTTTCCCGTAAACGCTCTCCTGGCCATGAATCTCTGCTCTAATGGAGTACAGAAGGAGCCCTTGCTGGAAGGTCAGAGCTGCTTTGCTGCCCGTTCTAGCACTCAGCTTGCATTGAGGCTGCGCTTAATTCAAGCTCAGCCAGAGTGAAGGGGCTCAGTGCCAGGTCCTCAACGGTGAGAGTGGCACAGGCAGTGCCAGGGTCTTTTAGAGATCCCCGTATTCCACTGCTGTATGGAACAAAACGTGATGGACCACCAAGCCTGAAACTTTTGGCACCTTCCTTACAGCTGGTAACAGAAGCACCACTTCAGTACCGCCCTTGTAATGAGCTAAATCAGGGGTGGCAAATCCCTGTCCAGGAGGGCCAGAGTCCAGCAGATTGTGGTGATTTCCTTGCTGGGGACTATTTAAATCCCCAAAGTCTGGTAGATTAAGTGTCTCTTCACACCTTAAAGTCTTGACCAGGATCCAAGCCATGTTGTTTTTACCATGTGTACATGTGATCCCGTTAGTTTTGCTTTTGCATGATGTCATGTGCTTCCTTTGCTTCATCCTGACATCATCTGCTACATGGCCTGGGTCTCCTTGATCTTGACAATGACTGGCTTGTATCCAAGTGTACATCTGACAATGCTGTCTTGTCGAGTCAGCGGGTGAAAAGGAAAACTGCTTTTTCTGATGGCATCACACACTTTATTGGTGGCATTGCTCCTCTCATATTTGTCCTTCGTCTTAAAAAATTTGTTATATGTTTCAGAATATAGCTTTGAAACATTTTGACCTTATATTTCTTCATCAGACCAAATTACATTTAAATGGCTCATCTCCTCTCCCGCTCATGTGCCACCTTCGGTCATTTTTACTTCTCTCTCAGCTCTCTTTCTTTGATGGCCTGCCTCAAATTCCTGTAATTGGTCTGAAACTCTGAACTGTCTAGACAAGTGTTTTCACAACCCGAAACATTGCTGAGCTTCTGTGGACATTTTTCAAACCTGCTCTTTTTCGTTCAGACCAAACAGAAAAGTCTGAAGGTAGGTCTGAAAGCACTCTAAGACACCCCTAATTTTTTTGCACCCTTTCTTGGTGCAATATAGAAACACTCTTAAAAGGTTCCTTGCAACTTCTCCTTCACAGAAAAAGAGAGAAGCCATTTCTACTCACCTGGACTCAGTTAAAGATTGCAGCCGCATGGTTGGAGATTGAACATTTAGTGGTTTGTTAAAGAGGTCATTTTTATTTTGAAGCCTTCTGTGTGTTCCAAGGGGCAATATCACCACAACAAATAACAAACCATACATTTTACAGTCCTTATTGCTTGAATGTGAGTGTTAAGTTATCTGGTGCAGTGTACAATGCCTGTCATCCCACCGCCAACTGCCACTGTAGATAAGAGAGTATCTACAGTCTTCCTTTCAGTGCACTACTGCCAGCATGCAAGTTTGAATCCTGCCTTGCCATTAAGTGGCTCAAAGTATTCTAATGCTTGTTGGCCTCCGGATTGTCTCTTGATGAGCAGGTCACAGTGAGGCAGTGTAGTGTAGTGCAGTTGTACCACTTCCAGGGCCTGAGTAGGGACTGTAAGTACTCATTGCTGAATTGGCACTTCTAGCTGCACTCTGTAGAGTGTTTGTCCTTTAGCTGACAGTACCCAAGTTATCCCACCTTGTCATTGTGGTGGCATGACCTAGCTAAAGAACTGCCAATGCTTGTTGGCCCTAGGGGGGGTCAGAGGCAGTGCAGTTACCACAACAAGCCACTCCCTTTCTTGACAGAGTTAAAACCACTACTACTCACTGACCAATCCATTTGCCTTCTTGCGCACAGGGTCTTTCAAGTGTCATCCCAAAGGATGGGATTCAGAAGCATGGGTTTGGTCGCCATCCGGACACATTAACACTTAATAAAAGCTACCACCCAAAAACATATCCTAGAAAAACAATTCCTGAAAATGAGAGAATTTCTTAAACATCCCCTCAGCCACCTCTGAGAATAAGCCACGGCCTGAGTCAGAGTACAGAATGGTGCCTCTGAGCATTAGCTCACTGTTTCATCTCTGTGTGGGCTGCGTTCGCATTTGCCACGTTGCATCAGCAGCGGCTGCAACAGAGATGTGAAGTGAACAGAGCTGTTAGCGTAACGCGCCTGGCAGCCACCAGACATGTTCTGCAAACATGAAAGAGCCCCTTGTGAGAAGCGCTGCAGACGCACCGCCCTAAATACCCGCCGCTTCACGCGCCGACGCTACAGTGTGTTTATATATACAGTGTCAGCTGAAAAAAAGCCCCTCCTTGGCGAGGTAGGAGGCTCCAGTGAATGCAAATTCCCCCAAGTGCCCGGTGGGGCTGCGAGTCAGGCTTGAACCGCAGAGCCTCTTACCCAGCGCTCAAGCGCCCTCTCAGGGGTGGTTAAATGGAGGTTAAGTGGATTTTAAGGATAGCGTCCAGGAGACGGGGAAAGCCCCCCTCTTCTCCAGTTCCCCCAGGGCGGGCTAGGCTGCGGGGTTTTAGCTGATCGACTCCAACACATGAGCTGCATATTTCATGGGCCACCGCCTGAGCAGCAGCTCGAAGAGAAGGAGAGAGAATCTCTCTTCAGCATTAACACCTCGTGCAGAGGTGCAGAATGTGTTGGCAACCAGTTTATCATCTGCAGACAAATGGGGAAACTAATTATTATTGCCATCTGTCCAATATTGGAATTTGAAGATTGGATCTATGATAACTCAATTATGTATTGGCAGTTAATCATTTGCTGGTTTAATTTACAGCCTGACTGAATATTTATGTATGTGTGTGCTGTATCTATCTATCTATCTATCTATCTATCTATCTATCTATCTATATACAGGGATGTGACTTTTTGGCAAAAACACTATTCGAAAATTAATGAGAACTATTCGAATATTATTCGATGACAGAGTGTGTGAAACAGGTATTTTTCCACAAACACGACACCCCCGTTTAACGTAAATATGATGTACGTCGGCGCCAATAACA
The DNA here is from genome assembly GCA_037974405.1 of Brachyalestes nurse. NCBI lineage: Eukaryota > Metazoa > Chordata > Actinopteri > Characiformes > Alestidae > Brachyalestes > Brachyalestes nurse. The sequence goes on from JBBPCY010000136.1 coordinate 12,414,732, forward strand.
GAGCGCTTTTAGCCTTCTGAACAGAGCCCTTTTTACTTTTTGTTTGATTTTTAAAATTTGTGCATGGCTTTCTTTCCGAACCTTCCAAATCACAGTACAGTAAACAAACATCTTCACTGAGGAACTCACCTATGAGCTGGCCTCACCCCCCCGGAACCTCGGCCGAGCTGGTAAAGAAAGTCCAGGGCCGTTATAGCTCACAATCGATAGCCTCCCCATAGTCAGTTAGATGTCAGCCCGGTAGATCTGCTCTGACGCCGGCCCTGCGCCGCACGGTAAAGTTTCTTCTTCTTTAATTTTGGGAGTTTGACTGTTAGTGACACCTTCAGGCTGAATGAATGCGTTACATGAAATTTTGTTTAGGAAACGTCTTCATTTCTGTACCGTGCTTTAAGTGAGATATGGCTAAAACGGTATTCGAAATAACTATTTGATATTCGAAAGTATATCGAATATTCAACCTTTGCAACCAGCAGAACTGCTATAGTAACCACCTAGAAACACCATAGCGACTGCTTTGTAACAACCACAGTTATCATAGCAAGTGCACAGTCACATGTATTTTCTCTAGGAAAAGAGTTTCTTTTAATATCAATTACTGAATGCTCAAAACTTAACCAAGCATTCTACTTAAAATTCATGGTTGAATATATGTTGTATATTTTATCGGAATTTTTGCTAACTTTCATAGTGGAATTGGGAAATTTGAAAGCATAAAATCTCTTATTAACAAAATTTCTCGTCATTGTCAACATTATATATTAAACCTCAACAAGACACATATAGGTGGTTTTGGAGTGTAAATAAAATTGATGTATTTGAATTTCAGATATTGTGAACCCAGGTTTCTATTCTACATGAATTAATTGAAAATCTTTGTCTTCCCTTAGTTACTGAGTTACTTTTTCCAGTCTCTAAAATGTATTATGTCACTATGCAGGAGGGAAAAAATGTGAACCATTAATGTTTCCCCTTCGCCCATCCCCACCTTTTAATGAGCAAAATGCTCTGATACTGTTTTGTTACCTGAAAATATTCCATGATCTGAAAGAAAAATGTTACATGTTTACTGCAGGTAAAGCAAGTCTTTCATTCTCAAACCTGGAGGAGTAAACAGATTTATTTATAACCAGAGCTGCTGGGTGATTAATAATCTTAGAGAAAGAGATGTATGGAGGTGTGTCTGTGCAGTTGCTTTAGACCTTAATTTAAACGTTCGTACTTTAAACTAGCCGCAGATATTGTGTTTCCGAGCTATTTTGGAAAAGTGATTCATTGCCTTTCTGATCTCATCGTGCATCTGCCTCTATGTTTGGCCAGTCTGCTAGTTAAATAGGCAATGGCTGTTATTTACAGCGTAAGACTTTGCTGCAGCTAAGTTTGTGTACTTCTCTCAGCTGAAATTGAATTGCCACTGTTTTTTCACTTGGATCAAAGTGAGAAAGAAAGTGTGTTCTAGGGCAGCGGTCCCCAACCTTTTTGCGCCACTGTCCAGTATCATGTAAAACAATATTTTCACAAACTGATCTAGATATAAAACAAAGTGCGTATAAATACGAAGAAGCTCCCCAAAGAGCGTTTGTTTTTTGACTAATTTTTGCTAGCTTGGGCTAAAATTTTGATGTACCGTATCACGTGACTGTACTGTACTGTGATGGTACTGAACTTGCAGCACTGATTTTCCAGTCTGTCCCTTCACAGTTTATGACTGATCATCGTCCAAAAACTGCATCAATAGAGTTGAACCAGCAGAGAGTTTTTCTCTCTGTGTGTGGTCACATCAGCAGACACTATTGTTCTACATTCTTTTTATTATTGATTTTATTGCACCCGTTTTTTGGAGCCGCTTCTCCCCTTTTAAAATAAGAGAATGGTTCCAACGTCAAAATGCCCCTTAATATCTGGTGTATTGCGCTTGCACAGCGTGAGTTGATCAGGTGATTTCTGTGGTCGAGTCTCCTCCGCAATGAATGGGAGAGAGAACGGTTGAGTGAGCACCCTTATGTATCTATTGGGAGAGTTAGTGTGACATCACGGTGTGGTGCCTGCAAAAGGAGAAAACACAATGTCGAGTAAGAAGCGTGCATCAAAAAACCCATCAAACTCGAACGAACTTCAAGACACAGCAGAAAGTTTTTTTGCTTTAGTGGACTTTTTTGCTGTTATTAATGCAGTTTGAAGTGAGTCGTTTCTGTTTGTTGTGATTCATTGAATCCTGTTTTTAACATTGTCTGTGAGGGGTGCTATACGTTTAGCCGTCTCATAAATGGCTTGGTAAGAGCTGGTATATCCCCTCCCACCCTCTGAAATGCATTATCACCCCAAACTGATAGAAGTGTTTGTACTTCTATTAGTTTGTATCTCTGTTGTTGTTTTTTTGCACAGGTAGAAAAAAAAACCAATGGTCTCTTTCCATGTTGTTATGACAACATTTTTGACCAATCCGAAAGCAGTGAGAGTCACCTTGGCTGCGGCCCACTTTTGGCCCTGCCATTGTTCATTACTGTAACAGTATGGGTCGCTGTATGTGAAATGGAAAAACGTTTGTTCGCGGTACAGCATGGTTCTTTGTGCCAGTGGAAGAGCGCCAGTTTTGTAGCCAATTTTTATCTCGTAGCAGGCAAGACACAAGGGTAGTTTTAAATACCAGCAGCACTGCAGCTATATATTCTTGCAGATCCTGCTGGATGATCCCATGTTTTGATTGCAAAGGCAATAGAAATAGAGCTCTGTCTACATTAAAGTGGCCCCTTATGAACACACCCCACCACAGTACATGATGTGAACTATGTGAAATTCTTTCTCTGCATTTAACACATTCACCAAGTGAAGCGGAGGGCTGGCACCAACAAGGGGTGCCTGGGGAGCAGTGTGTGGAGCCTTCTGCTCAAGCGTACCTCAGTGGTGACCCTAGCAGTCCTAGGATTCGAACCCATGACCTTCTGATCACGCAACTGCCCTGGAAAGTGGGGGTTTGAACATGCAACTTTGTGGTCATCAGGTTTACAGGGTACTACTACCCCTACTGGTCCTCATGAAGGAATAGTGGGTCTACACTTTTGACTTCAGGAATGCAGTTTTGTTTTCTGATGGAACTGCAGTTCAGCTGCATGCCAGCTGACACAGCACATCAGCGCACTATTTAATTACATGTCATGAAATTCTAGGAATATTCTTAGATGTCTCAATGTCTCAGAAACAGTTTTGTCATCATTTTCAAAAGAGAAGCAAATGGGAACCCCGTTATCATTCCTTGTGGTCAGACTAAAGACAGAGCTCCAAAAGGGCTGTAATAAGAAATCCTAAGGAATCTGACGTTTTGTTTGTGACCGAATGCTTTAAGGTGTTATATATATGTTCACGTTTGAACATATATATAATATATATATATATATTCTATATATATATATAACATATATATAGAATGGTCGCTTTCACTTTATTCCCCCTAAAATTCATAGTTCAATATGTGTTAAAATTTTGAATAATAACTTCCAACAGAAAACTCATGTTGTTGTGACTTTAAGATGGATATATATATAAATAACCTCAGTTCTGATTGGCTGCCCTGTAATGTTTCTTGTTTAAAAAGCAGTTTTGTCTGAAAGGCTCTTTATAACTTTATCATTAATATTTAGGGTTTCCATGTCAGCCGCCACCTTCTCAAAACTTTGAAATTCCTAGAACCTGGCAAAATCGTACCGATTCCTGAAAAACGAACCCGAATGCTTATATAAAATTAACTTTTACTAGCTTCTGTATTAAATGACAGTCTTGCTTCTCACAGAGTTTTCAGTGCTTCAGTATTTGAGAACCAACCACAGCCCAAAACTCCTAACACCAAATGCGTCAGACTGTAAACCAGAAGTGGAGAAATGGAAGTCAGAGATCAAATTGAGTGTTTACACAATCTGATGCTTTCTCAGTTGTTTACACGGCTTCATTAATCCAGTCACCAAGTGAAGCAGTGGACTCCCACCAGTGAGGGGCGTCCGGGGAACAGTGTGTGGGGAAGGTACCCCAGTGATGACAGTAGCCGTGTTGGGATTTGAATCCACAACCTGCTGATTGCTGGGGCAACGCCTTAACCACCAGTCCATCCAGCTGCAAAGGTAGCTTTAAAGGCCTGATAAAGAATCAGTTCTTAAGTGGTTGTGACTCTAGTTTTTTAAGCAATCCAGTCAGTGTTGCCCTGTAGGGATTTTGAATGTTTCCCTGGTTTGAATGTTTTCCAGGTTAGCTTGTACAGACATGATAGTCCTTGAAAAGTATTGGAGTAATTTGGTTTTCCAGACCTGCGAAGGTTTTGGAAGAAGGTAATGGCTGAATAGTGTGAGTAAGTGATGTGTGACAGAACTAGGTCTTTTTAAGACCACTTAAAAATGGCAAGTGGCTTCCAGAACAGTTGGCTATCAAGCATGAAGTATGAATTTAGGCCAGCATAGATGTTTCAACATATGAGACAACCTGAATTGACATGCCAACTCATCTGTCCAAGGCATATACCAAGGCAAGACAAGTTTATTTATTATCCAAAGATCATACAAGGGGCTTAGCAGAGATCAAGTAAGTATAAAGGTACATAATGAATAAGGAAAGCAGTTAAAAGCCATTGTAGTATTAAAGTAATCAAATGTAAAGAAAGCCATATAAAAGCATACTTATGCCATAAACCACAGAATGTCATTTAAACTTGACCACCCGTGGCATATGCTATATGCTGGACCTGTGAATTTGTTTCAGGTCAGGGAAGTCTTGAAATTCTATAGACTTAAAATATCATATGAACCCTTGACCAAAAAACAGCCCTGTGTTTTCATTAATAAAATTTTCATTAATAAAAAATATTTACTTGGAGCATATTCACCCTTAGAACCCAGTAGTTGTTTTGATTTTGTGAATTATTCTGCATTTATTTGAAATAATGTGAATTACTTTTATTTTAAATCAAGTGTTCTTGTCTCTGTGTGACTGTGCAGTCGTAAAATAAGCAGTTTCCTCCGGGATCAGGAAAGTTTTCTGATTCTGATTGATATATCACAGGAGTGTTGTGTTGGGATTTTAAGTCCAGTGCTCTTGAAGGCCTTCGTTGATTGTATCAGGTGTGATGGATTAGAGCTGGAAATAAGCTTGACCTTAAACTGTCTTTTTAGAGAACTGTGTACTTTCAGCTGACACTAGACTGGGATTTATTGTTGTGTTTCTTCACAGTTATGCTGCAGATGATTTGAAGCTGGCCTTGCTCCGCCACTGACGCCAGTATGAGTGAGGTCCAGGCCACTGTGGAGTTCTCTGTAGAGCTCCACAAGTTCTACAATGTAGATCTATTCCAGAGAGGGTAAGTGTCCTTCTTTTCTGTTCAATCATGTCGTTGTTGAACTTGAAACAAAACAAACCTTAGACTAATGATGAAGTAGGTCCCATATACGCTTGGGTTTGGTCTTGACTTGATATGTTATTTATTACTCTCAGGTTTAGGCATGCCTTTACGCTGTGATGGTTCACATGAGTGTCTAAACATGTGCGGATGTTCAGAAAAGGCAGAGCTAATGGTGATAACTCTACAGTGGTTTAGTGGTATTCATTAATCGTAAAAGAGAAGCAAAACAAAAAGGCCATAAACTAAACTGACCCAAGCGGCAGAGCAAAATGATGGTGCTCTAGAACTGAAAAAATGAACACAGAGCATAGATGTTAGATAAAAGGCATCACAGTCTGTGGAAACTAAAGTGATGTTAATTGCAGAATAGCGGTGGAAACTAGATTGCACTTCTGCAAGAAAATGTGAAGTGTGATTGCGTGGTTGCTATAAAAACAGTTTTTGGAGACAAACAGATATTGGTTTTACGGCCACATATAGTGTGTGGGGGAGGAAAAGCTGCACACAGCATGGATTCAAAACAACATTTTACCGTTGCACCACAGAAGGGGTGTGTTTACTTGCTGTTACCAAGCCATTCATGGTTAAGGATGGCTGAAAATGGGTGGAGCATAATGTTTTTGGCCAAAATGAGTGATAAAGGCGCATATAGCTGTGTTCACAGGCTGATTATTTTTAATTAAACCACAACAGTGACATGTCATTTCTTTTGTTTTTTGTTTTTTTTTTATTTCTGTTCTGAACTTCCGTTTCTTCCGTTTCTGTTGCTTCCTGGGAGCCCTACCACCGGTGGATTTGCGGCCAGTCTGCTTAGTTCTTGCCATAGTAGCGAAGTGAGATGGTGTTTTCCCAGAAGCAAAAATAATAGTAAATTGTATAGATTATACAATACTATGTCTTGATCTGATGAATATATATATTAAATTATAAAACTTAAAAAAAAAAATATCGAACATAAACATGCTAGATGGAGCGACGTCAGTCTTGCCTGCGTTCCCGTAACCTAGCAACAATGTTAATGTCTGTTTTTTAATTAACTTCCTGCTGTTAGAGAATGGCAGCAATCCCAAACTTCTCTGCTGTTTTCACTGAACAGAAAGGAAGGGAGTCCTTAATAGTCACAAGTCACTTCATGCCAGTCTGAGTGAAGTCTCAAATCTCTGAAGTGCGAGACTGAGTCAAGTCTTTAGTCTCTGAAGTGCAAGACTTTAGTTATGAACTTTAGTCAAAGTGCTGTATTATTTATGCAGAATGCACCGCAGATCCTGTTGAACGGGATGCAGCCACGTATTACGACCTCAGCTACAGTTCTTGCTCCGTTCTTTCGATATATTCAGCGAACGCACACACAAACAACAAAAGTATATTGAATATGTTTAAATGATTCTTTTCAAATGATTTATTAGTTTTGGTATTTGTCTATACTTAACTCTCAGATGGGTTATCTTGAACCGTTTAGTCCCTCACTCACATCATCTGAGGGGAAAACAACTCCCAGCTTCTGTGCTTGGCACATGCAATACAGCTGCGAATTCTCTCACCACCACAATATAACATACGCTGTGTTTTCCCATGGACCCACCTCGAGGGTTTACATGTTTGCCCCCTTTTTCACCCTTGATGGGTTTACATCCCTGAAGACAAATAACCAAATTCAAGTTGGTAGTTTTACAGTCATTTTGACTGTTAAAACATGGAGCGTTTGATTAAAGGAGATTAACATCGGCATTCCGTTAGATTGCCCAGAAACTGCTCTTTATTCTTTCATGAAAATGCATTGCTAAACAAAAGATTTTAAAACATTTATGTCGTGAACTTAAAACAGAAATCCAATCAGATTCACTTCTCTGCAAGGGCAGTATAAATTATGGTTAAATATGAAATGTGGCTGGAATTATTTTAGCCATCTTTTGGAATGAGTATTACAATATTTATCCGGAAACCGTAACAAGTGTTCAGATGCTAATGTTCTCTGTATTTTCATAGATGAACAGATTCACTGCTGCTGATCATTTTTTATGTATGAATCTACAGTTACACTCCGGTATTGTTGCTCTCCACCTGGCTGCTGATGCAACGTTTGCACAAGTTTTGAATGTAAAAAAAGGCACGTATTTGCTTGTAGTTTAGAGTTTATATTTCTAGTTTATTTATATGTGTACGTTCTGTGCGTCTTTTTTGTTCTTTGACTATAAAGTGCGCATTGAGTTTGTCTTTGACTTGGTTTGCGCCAGAATGGAGACTTCATTGAAGGCAGATTTTTACAGATTAAAATGTAACAGCAGGTCCCAGGCCTTTACAAATCTTAGAAGAGGACGGCAGTATGCGTAGGGGGGAGCATTCCTTTGTTTATATCGGTGAGGTCCATTTTCAGAGAGACTTTTGATTGTCAGAAGTTGCTACACCTTTTGATCGTCAGAAGTTGCTACACCTTGATGCTTGGGTTGCTCAAGGTGTAGTGAAGTAGTTGGCAAGGCTTAACTGTTGCTGTTTCGAAAGTAGCTTTAGCAATAAACTCTTTAATAGATCAGAAACAGAACATTTAAAACTAATCTTAGTCAGCTAGAAGAGCACGCATGTGTATTTTGCAACCAGACACAGTGAGGAAGGTGGATACAATGACAAGCTGTTTAAGGATCACGGTTGAAGAGTGAAATTGAGAGAACCACAAACATACTTTTCGTTAGCTTTTTTTTTTTTTAACCATCTTTACCAAGGTTTCCATAATTATGGAGCAGACTGTATATGTTTGTTTCTCTTTTGGTGGTTGTACTATAGTATCTCCACTTCTACGTCTAAGAGAAACCCACTGAGCTGTTCACTTATTCATAAAATACTTCCATTTAAGAAGTGCATTTCTTATACCATCTAGCAACTAGTTTACAAGCACAGGTTACAGGCTTTTTCCCTTCCTGAGACTCGTAAATGAGTAATGGAGGACACTTTTTATTTAATCTGAGCTATTAATGAATGTGTTAATAATAATCCATGCTGTACACTTAATTATCTTGAAAAATTCAATACACTATTTTTGGGGAGACCCGCAGGCGCCAGTGCCTCTAAATCTAAATATGGATCAGCTACTACTGCGTCTCACATTAGAGGTCAAACGGAAGTGCATCTTTTTAATCCAAATGTGATATGAATGAATGTTTCTACTCCAGATTTTTGTCATTTAATTTGGTGCGCAGTCCATTTTTTGACATTTAAAAAATTAGATGGTCTGATGATTTCTAAGCTAGTGTAAGGACATGTGGGTCGAGGCAAGCAGCATGTAATCACAGGCTCCAAAAGATTTACTGCTTAAGGAAAAGTAACAAGAAGACAAAGAGAAACAAGGGTTCTGGGGTATGAGAAAGTAGAGAAACGCGAGATGGTCCAAGGGATAACGAGATCAGGAGCACAGCAGAAACACAAGGAGAAAATAAACAGATGTAACAAAAACACAAACTGTCATGCCTGTATGGTGCCACACCAAATGATATGAAGAAGGCTGCAGACCAGAAAGCTTTCATTGTTTACACCAGTTACATTAAGAGTGTGTTGCTTCTTATGACCTGGTGTAAAAGCCCATTAAATGTGTGCAGGTAGAAGGTTTTGATGATCATTTTAGTGAGTTTTTGTATCTGTATTGACTGTATCAGGCAGCGGTCCTGGTGGAGTAAGACTTCATAAATCATCACTATAGATTGCAAGTATCAGGTTCTGTACCTCCCTGGTTCCTAGTTAGTTTAGAAGTTGTACCAGGGACTATTTGTGTTCGCTTCAATGAGTCAGTAAGTGCTTTACTGTAGTTTCTGAAGTTCTCCTTTCAGGCAAGGGGGAAAGATTCCAGCCTGGTTGATCACCATCTACCATCTCATTTTTGCCTTAAGGCACCTGTTTGATTGTTATACCAAGGAGCAAGCTTCTTCTCTCTAATTATTTTACGACTTAAAGGTGTGGCGTTATCTAGAGTGGAATGAAGAAAGTTCTCCAAGTGTTCAGTTAGGTTATCTAAGTCTACTGTATGACTAATATGAAAATGAGGGGGTGGCCTTACTTTATGGCTAAGAATAAGGTAGTAATCTGAGACCTGTGGAAGAATAGCTGTTATCCACATTAACAAATGTGGACCAGTAGTCAGTACAACCCACATTTTAGACTTTTCTGTGCTACTAGGGATCGATGAAGCCGATGAATCCTGACTGGTGCCTGTCCTGCTTTTATCCCTGAGATCTGACAGTGTCTAGAGTTGATTATTTGCTTTCACTTGCACTAGTAAGCACTGGAATGCTCCAGGAATAGCTGTTTTTATCCTGAACGATTTAAAACGATTACGGTTGATCATGGATGGAAGCCAGTTAGCTCGGTATGCAATGGAGAAGGTGATTAGTTGCACCTGATTGGTTTCCCAGTATTTTTAGGAGGGAGTGTTGCAGTGCTTGAGGTTTTTTTTCCCTCTAAACTGTTACTATCTCATATTTCACTTGGATGTTATAAGTTGCATTCAGTAAATGTTGTCATTTCAAAGCAACAAATTGTGAATATTTTGAAGCGGTTGATTCTCTTCTATACCCACTGTATCTCCATTTTATCAGTGTTGTTGAAGTCTGACAACACCAAACCATGAAAAAAATGTGGAAATGTTGTAATTTCTTTAAGTTTGAAGGATAAAAGTTGAATAAACGACAACAGAGAGCTTTTCCTCATTTTAAACAGTGACCTGGGCACAGCTGGGCTGTTGTTAACGCTACAGTTCACGACCCAGAGATGAGATTCCTCACAGCCCGGGCCGTCGCCGTGAGACCAGGGTTTGCTCAGCTGTTACAGGAAGTAAACGACAGCCTCCATTCTTCCCTCTGAGCTCCCAGTTGCTCGTGCCTTCTTCCTGCTCCACAGCCTAATTTCCGGCGTTAGCATTGTATTCTGATCGTTCCCTCTCTTCCCACCATGTACTTGTGATTAGAGTTCGTGTTAAAAGTGGCGATCTCGAAGCTATTTCTGTCCCCCGCACTTCCCTGGCAGCACATGGAGGGGGTTAGGAAGCAAAGCAGAATGGACAATGTGGACACAGGCAGTCGCTTCTGCCTGATGTGGCAAGGATTTCCCAGTATATTTAGCTGAGCACCGGTGCGAAGGAAGGACGGATCGTGAAGGATTGAGTGTTTTAGCAGTCCTAGTGGCTAGCAGCTGACTCGGATCCATGACTGGAGTTGCTGCTGATACCATGACTGCCTTTGTAGAAAGAGAAGCAAGAGAATAGGAAGTGTAAGCCTCAGACGCGGTCTGCTGTTAAGCACTGCTCTCAGATGCTGGGAAGTGAACAGAGCAAGCATTTAAATTTAGTGATGTGAAAGTGCTGATTACTCATTCATGAGCTGTTAAGTGCTGGCCTGCATGCTTTTATGTCCACTGACCTGAGCAATTAGTTTGCCTCTTGTTAGGCTTCTGTAAAAGGCCTGATGTTCGTGTCAGACCTATTATGCGATCCTGTGTCTTTTGTTTCCGGGTGTCCTTTTTTGAAATATGCCTACGTGCAGATTTGTGTTGACTGCTATATGAGTCATATCATTTCTTGAAGGAAATCACATATAAAAGAGTCATATACACTATAAAGTATTGGGACATGCCTGTTTTTCAACGTTTGGACTAGACCCCTACTTCCAGAGGAGGACAATCTTAATGCTTCAGCAGACCTTTTGCAAACCTTTTCTATTCCAGCAGGACTGTGTCCCTGTACACAAAGCAGCTCCATAAAGACATGGCTGGAGGAGTTCAGTGTGGAAGAACTTGACTGGTCCACACAGAGTCCT
>JBBPCY010000136.1:12439876-12454928 GCA_037974405.1 Brachyalestes nurse
ACCACTGGGTTCCTGAGCAAGACCCTCAACCCCAAGTTGCTCCAGGGAGACTGCCCCCTGTAGTTAGGGAATGAAAAGTTGCTTTGGATAAAAGCATCTGCTAAATGCCGTAAATGTAAATATAAGCATCGAGCATCCAATCTGACAGTTTTAGCAATCCAGGAATCCTGGCTGAAGCTTGTAGAAGCCAAGCTGACCCACTATTACCAATGCCTCACCCTGCCTATCAAACCATTATTAAACCCCTTCTTGGGGGTCTTTCTCTATAATATGTTGGATGCAGCAGGAAAGATGCAGCAGTGCTTTTATTACAGTTCATACCTCATGATCTGCCTCTTGTTGTGCTCTTCATTAAAACAAGTTGGGCTTAGCCATACTTAGCTATGCATTTTCTTCCATTTTTAAAGACCACAGTGTGTCACACAGACTGTCTCTATAAAGACCACAGTGTGTCTCTATTAGACTACTGAACACCTCCACAAGATTTGAAGTGAGTGGTTGAGGATATAATCATGCAGTTAGCACAGTGCTTATTCTAATGACTCCCCTGAATCTCCACTGTTTTTGCTGCTTCCAGGTGGTGAAGGCTCGAGTGAAAGACATGATGATCCCTCGCTACAAGATCATTGTGGTGATCAGCATCGGTCAACTGACGGGTCAGAACATGCGCGTGGGTAGCCGATGCCTGTGGGATGCAGCCAGCGACACCTTTGCCTCCCACTCGTTCAAAAACAGCTCGCTCTTTGCCGTCGCTAACGTCTACGCCGTCTACTTTGAATGAGAGTACGATTCTTGCTGACACCCATATGACCACAAGATTCCGCCACCTGGAGACTGCTTCAAGGAATGAGGGACTATTAATTGTCCTTATACCAGATCACTTATAACGTTAACGTGGCTTTAAGTACCAAAAGAAGTCATCGTTTATTTTATATGACCATTTTTTCAAACCTCTGCTTCCCACTTAGTTTTTGTTACTGCGTCTTTAAGCCTGATATATGTAAGTGATATCTGTTTTGATTGGTTTCCACACTTCTTGTGATTTCATTATGAATAGATGTAGACTGAATGTGTGGTCATATTTAAACAGACCCATGGTTGTGACATCACAGCCTTGATGAAAAGGCCTGTTTTTGCAGTTTAGTTTCCATATTTGGACTGCGTGGACTGGGCAGTGAACTGTATGTTTCACGACTTTAAATGTTTACATACAGCGTCCACCGTATTGTCCTAAAGAATGGACTCTTAGTCCAGAAACAAGAACTGAACCAAATGAGGTTGTGGTTCTATTTCTAGTTCATATTCCACATGCTTGACACAACAGGGATAGTCATAATAACAGAGATGAATGATGTAATTGTCAGTTATTGCCACTATAAAGCATCTAATTTGGCTAATTAGCCAGCTTGAAGTGGCTGATATGAAACAATAAATGCGGTATTTTTGATGCAACCAATGCCATTGTTGGTCTTTAAAGGACCCATTTATAGCCTTTTCCCTATTTGTAACTTACTCGCACTCTACTGGAAGTAGGCCAAGAATCATTTTACTCCACTTCGGAGCAATACAGGTATGTGTTAGACATGTTCAATATTTATTAACATTATGTAGACTTTATATATTTTACAGATGTGGTAGGCTGGGCTATAGACAGGGCTGGTGAAATAATGAGCACCTCTGAAAAGTGATATTATATCAGTAAAATATATAATGTAGTGAATCTAAACTCTACTTTTAATATGTATTTTTAATGGGATAAGGGACATAATGGCTGTTTATATACTTTTGGATATTTGGGTTATTTAGGCTTTATGCATTCTTAAAGCTGTTATTTTAAAGAATAAAGAAAAATCGGACAATCATACGGCCTGCTTTATTATTTCTTCTCTTTAATTAAATCCATGGTCAAAATGGACCTAATGGTGCATTCCATTCGAACTGGAAAGTCAGAATTTCCGAGTTCCTAGTGGGAAATTTCAGCAGGAGCTGACGCCATCCTTAACCTCAAAATCCAAGATGGCGGCTTTGTGCATTGGCAGTAGTGAAAGCTACGGTATTAGATCTCATCAAATCTGTCGTATACACAGTGCTGTCCAGTGTCTATCCGTGGACGTGTTTGTATTTGCAAAATACCGCAAAATGTATGATCAACTGGTATTGCTAGCGATGGCTAACCTGGTCAGTGCCTGGCTTTCTAGCATATTCTGCTGAAATGTGGTTATACCCAGCTCTGACTTCCCACTAAATGGAATGCAGCATCAAAAACATTTATTGATATATTTACTTTGTATTCTTTCATTGGACAAGTGAATGTGAATCATGTGATGTAGCTCCGCGGAGCTTTGGGGTTAAAACTGCTTTATCGTTCAGATGAAGGCACTCTAACAGCATCGTCAAGTCTTTCAGATTCGAGGTGCGTCTTTTCCCCTCTTCAGCACATGAGAGCTAGGTCAGTTTTTTGGCAGCCCACATTGCAGCACCTCAACGGCAGCACCACGTCCAGGTCCCTCCTGAGCCGCTTCGTCTCTGTGCTCTCTCCCGAAGGTAGTCCGGCATCCAGATCAGTGTCTGTATGCAAAACGTTATAAATTAGTGCTTTTAGTTCATGATGCAGCCTTTTAAAGGCAAATGTACAAACATGTTCGAGGACAGTTCTGCCCGCTAGCTAGACCTATCACTCAGTGCTACCAAGCTGATTAGCACCTGCTTCCTCACGTGAAGTTGCACCACACTGCTGATGTTACATTACTGAACAACTCAACACGCCATGAGCAGCATGCTGACCGGCAGTTCTGTAAGATCAACTAACAGATACTCACTTGTGACCTCCTGACAATAAGGCCAAGTTTTAGACAGCTGCCTGCATGGAAGTCCCCAGTTTTCTCCATTTTTACAGATAACAGTGTCAGAAACAACACATTACAAGTCTGAGATTACAATTGATAAGCTGTTGTTCCTTGTTAGCTATATTAATTTGTAAATCTTTTGATTCTTCACCAAGCCTTTTCTTTAACTTTGTACAATGGCATGTGCCAAACTTCATGTCCTGCTATAGGACCTTCAAATTGCCACTGGAGACCTATAAAGCAGATGTGTCTGGCCTAGCTTGGGTAGCTCTGACCTGTTTTGGTGTAGCACATGTAGTTTTTTCAACATTTTCCATCACAATATTCTATCACATACACCCATTTACAGTATTAAGCATTCCTAGTAGCCACACAGCCAACTTTCCAAGCCAGAGGTGCCCAGTTCCAGTCCTGGGGGGCCCTAGTACAGCATAGTTTGGCAGTTTCCCTGCTCAAACACACCTGATTCAACTCAGCGGTCAGTCTTGAGGGCTATTAAGTGTGTGTCAAGGAAACCACCAAACTGCCCAGCCTTGCTGAGCTACACCTTCTTCACACTGATGTGAAACCACAGGGAGTGTATTGGTCTTCAGATGATGTTTACTTACCCTTTGCTGAAAGCTCGAACCAGTCTCTTCTCCACCTGGACCCCCCACAGGTGTAGACCACGGCCCGCAGGAACTCGCGGCCGCACAGCCGAACAGCATTCTGGGCCCGGGCTGTGTCTGGACACAGCGCACACACCAACAGCAACGCCAGCAGCAGGGCCTTCATACCGGTAGACACTGTTTACACCTGTCCTACACCTGTCGAGCCTGAGAGCCGATGGTTCTGGGTTCCTTTACCTGGACGGTGGCTGTAGTCCTCAGATCCCATGGCGTCCATTCATTCTTTTATACCCGACTCAACACACAGTTGACGCGTGCACTAGTTTTCCATGACCCACTAAATGAGCCTGTTTTCGCTAATCAGAGATACCGCCCACCCGTCCATGCTTCCAGTGGGTGGGATGTCCTCCATGGAGTCATGCCCTCCTTGTTTATTTTTGCAGAAAATGCAACCCTTTTTGCCTTTTTGAAAGATCCGATTTCCTTAATTCAGCAGGCAGCATTTTTCTAATTACGGGGTTTTTTATTGCCACACGCTGTCAAAGTGGGCCGTAATGAGGCTCTAAAGATGCCCTCCGACCCGAGGCCATAAAATAATGCGTGGTGTGAGATGAAAGCCTGTTTAAAAACAAGGTGTCATTCTAGCATAATGGCGGCACTTACCTTCCCTGAACCTTGGCAACATCCCCTAAAATGATGATCATCTCACACACAATGGCTGTAGGTTGAGAGGGAAGACACTTTGTTGCCTATAGTTTCATGACCCAACATCACTTCATAAATGGATTGGAGGCCCATCTATGAAGCTACAGGTGAGATCACGCAGTTAGATACCATCAAAACATTTTGTCCGATGGTTCTGTAGGTGAAGGCCTACAAAACAAGCTGTTGCTGTTTGTTGAAACAACCAAGCCAGAACATCTGAATCAACTTCTGACGTTACAGGAGTCAGCACATGCAAGACGAATGGCGATCCAAGAATGTATATGAAAAGGTTGGGTATAAGTATGTTTGGGGGGGGTGGGGTGGGGGGGTTGTGGAGAAAGCTATATCTTTGAGTGTCTTCAAGTAGAAAAGTCCCTTTTAAAACATTTTGGCCCCTATAATTAAGATTTTTATCAGAAAGACACAGTTATTTACTGGCTAGGTATCATTAGGGCTTCAAGCGGTACATTTGTAGCAATCGGTAGCTAATTAGGTGACATTTTTTACCCATTTGTAGATGATCAGTACAGTGATGTCAGTTTTCCCACTCATAAGTTTCATTGTTAATAAAGCCCTACTTGCTCAGCTTTTCCTCAGACTCAGCTAAATTTACTAAATGATCCCGTCTCGCCATCATGGACAAACAACAACATATATAAATGACTAATACATGTATTCTGACTGCTACTGAACACTGACTGATCGTATAGAGACCGTTTTAAATACATTTTTTCCTGCTGTTTTTTCCTCTAATTTTTACTAAACAATATTATATCCTTAGACTTCACCAATCGACATGAACATTGGTGTGATTGTAGACCCATGTGGCAGATACAGAATAAGAGGCGTGTGTCCCTACTTGGCCATGTGTCCTATTTTTCAGGGGTCGACACAAACCTCAATAACCATTTTGCCAAAAATTATGAATTTTGGATATTTGTATTTGTGGAATGAATTTTGTATCATTTTGTGAGCTTGTCTCTAGGAGAAAGTGGACAGAACAAAGTCACAAAGTTACAAAAAAAAAGCTATACAACAGTATAATATAAAAACACGGTATACAAATAACACAATAATATTGACATTTTTGTGTGTATGTGAATATATAAACCTATATAAGTACATGTATATGTACATAGTGGAAATATATATGTATGAACACTACTTTCTGTAACGGTACAGAAAGGTCACGGTTCGGTTCACACTATAGTTCTGACATCACCGTTTGGTACAGTTCACAATACAGCAAAGTTAAGTAACAAAAAGTTCTAAAGAATGAGGCTTGGTTTGTTTTTGTTTATTTTAAATAATCAGCAGTGTATTAACCAGTAAACACACACTCTTGCTTATATTTTCATGTATGTGTAAGGCAACAGAAGTGTTACGCCAGTAGGTGGCACTATTGCGCCACACTACGACCCAGGTTTATGATTTACTGGCGCTTTTTGGTCCTTCTGTGATTCCTTATTACTTCAATCGCGTCTTCTCCGTTGTACCGTGTATTCTCTGTACGACATCATGTACCGAATCGTGACCCATGTATCATGACGGTTCGGTACGAATACATGTACCGTTACAGCCCTATTGGAAATAAATGTAGCATAAAACTGGGTGCTCTGTGTAGCGTATGGAAATGGATGTAGCATGTAACCATTAATATTTATGTTGTGTAACCATCGAAATGGGTTTTGACCTCCCATTTGACATGCAGTCTTAAATTGTTATTTGTTATACTAATGTTCTTCTTCTTGTAATTGTGTTGCACTGTTGTTTACCATCTGTCTTTTTATTGTTTCTGTTGTCTTATTATCTTTTATTCTTTCGTATTGCATTCAGCCTTCTTCATCCCTCAGGATAGATAAAGTTCTTTCTCATGTTAAAATATGGAGTCAACAGAAGGAAGGTAGAAGGAGAAATACTTTTTAACTAAGGAATTTTTGTGTTCTTTCATTCAACATACCACAGTTACTCAGTTTGGACTCATTATGTGCATTATGTAATTTATAGTAGTCTATTAAAAGTGTGATGTGTGTTTGCATCAAAGCGTCTTGTTTGGATGTGTCTCAGGGCCCGGTGCTAAAAAGAAGACTAAGCCAGTGAAGGACACGAAAAAGAAAGTAAAAGCCAAGAAGCCCAAATCAAAGGCGGGCCAGAGCGGCAAGAGGAAAAAAGCTTCCTCGGTAAGAGTGGCTTCCCGCAGCTTAATCCGAGTCACACGCAGGACGTTTCCCATGAATGTTCCCCACTCAGAATGTGCTTTCTGTCTTTCAATGTGTAGAATGCTCTGTTATAGAACGGACAGTTCTGAGACACATTATAAAGTCGTAAAGGGCTCAGTATACACTATTTGAGCAAAAGCATTGGGATGCCTGACCATTACACCAAAAGACAATGACATTGTATTCAAGTACAGAGACTTTAATATGGACTTGATCCCCCTTTGTATCTATAACAGCTTCCACTCTTCTTGGAAGGCTTTCCACAAGATTTTGGACTTTCTGTGGGAATTTGTGTCCATTCATTCTATCGAGAATTTATGAGGTCAGGTGCTGATGTTGGAGGAGGCGGCCTGGCTCACAATCTCCATTCCAGTTCATCCCAAAGGTGCTGGATGGGGTTGAGGTCAGGACTCTGTATGCTCCAGCCAAGTTTTTCCTCACCAAACTCATCCAACCTTGTCTTTATGGAGCTTGCTTTGTGCACTGGGGCATAGTCATGCTGGAATAGACTTTTGTTCATATAGTGTATACGATCACAGTTTAAAATTCGACCGTTATGTTACTCTCTGACACCCGTGGCTAATTTTTTGGGTGAAAGAAAAGTTTTTAATAATGAATATAATTTGTCAGTATTATTATTATTTAATAATGTGTTTAGCTTGTGATTATTATTAGGAATAATTATTCAGTGACCAATAATATATGGCTGTTAATAATATCAGTAATTGGTGGATTGCTTTGTTCTGGTTTTCTGGTCACGTGACTTCCGCCCAGTACAGGTGTATGATGTTATTTTTGTGTTTATCTCGGGTGCATCTCCGCAGTCTGTTAAATGTCACACTTTGTCCCAAATAGGAGCTCCAGTTAACACGTCGAGTTGCATTTTTTCCCCCTTTACTTCACAGAGCGAGGAGGATTTCTTAGACGACTTCTCAGACTTTGATGATGTCAGCATCCACAGTGCCTCTGTTCGCTCCGACGCCTCGGGGGCGCCCAAGAAAAAAGCCCGGCGAGGACGCAAAAAGAGGAAAAGTAAGAGATCCCTCACTTCAGGCGTTCCCCTCTTTTCCCTTGTTGATTACATTTTTTTCTTGTTTGTTTAATGTTTGGCTGCTTGTCTGTCTGTTGACGTTTATTTGTGAGCTGACAGAAGCTGAAGACTTTGACTTGTTTTTGAGCAAGAAGTCTCTTGTTACAGCCTTCCTATGTGTTATTATTGTTATTATTGTTATTGCTATTATTAATGGGGTTGTTTTCTAGGTATTTTCATGTTTAAGAGAGGCCAGTTTTTTGAAAAGTGTATTTTTTGCCACTGTAAAAATGAGTTAATTGCCTCATTTTAAAGCATTCAAGTAAAGCAATAGCAAAAGTCTCATTGCAGGCAACATTTTAACCACCGACATAATATATAAGCCATGTGGAGGCTTGAGATAATACTTGTTCACTCATTCATTTTTGAGGGGAAGTAAAATTTCATTAATAATAAAAAATGCATTCATTTTTGGGGCATATACATATATGCTTTCTGTGATTTGTATTGTGTTTTTGTCCAGTTTTGCTAGTGCAATCAGTTATTTTTAATATTTCCAGTGTATATATGATATGAGCTCAAACTGTGGTGAATCGTTTCCTAAAGAATCATAAAGAAATGGTTTTGTGGTCAGAGATTTGCTCTTGGTTTGACACCGCTAGGAGAGGATGGAGACGGATATGAGACGGATCATCAGGATTACTGTGAGGTGTGTCAGCAGGGAGGGGAGATAATTCTTTGTGACACCTGCCCCAGAGCCTATCACCTGGTGTGTCTGGACCCGGAGCTGGAGAAAGCCCCCGAGGGGAAGTGGAGCTGCCCCCACTGTGTGAGTGACCTGCACTGGACTTTACTTTTACAGAAACGCGGAGAAACACAGTGGCTTGTCTGAACTGCTGGTCTGATCCAGCAGAGCTTTTGGATTTATAGGATAAAAAAGCAAAAAACAAAAACTCCCTATGGACCAGAAGCATATGAACATGGCTTATTTAGAGCATGAAAGTACCAAGCACTCTATATACCCTAGACCAGCGGTCCCAACCTTTTTTGCGCCATGGACCGGTTTCATATAAAACAATTGTTTTCACGGACCGGTCTAGATACAACTAAAAACAAAGTGCGTAAAAATACACCTCACCATTCCGCTGAATTAGTGGGAGCCCTGCGCGTATTTTAAGTTGGAATCCTGATATTGTCTATTAAATGCTGCTTTTTTTTTCCTGAAAGTCGAAGGCTCTTCTTCTGTCTCCTCCTTGGGCCTTTTTCCCTTTCCGAAGAAGCTAGCTGAGTTTTTCACTTGCTAGCTTGTGGGCTAAACGTTTGATGTACTATATCACGTGGCCGAGACAAGCGTTTTTCCAAATAAATAAAATAATCAATAAAATCTGAGGACCTCTGCCCTAGACTTCACACAGTTCTGAATCAGTTTATATCTTAAATGTCAGAATACAAGTAAATTTCTTGGCATATTTAAGAGCAATATGTGTTAAGCATTTTTATGTGTTTTATGTGTACTAAGTGTCGCCAGAACTCATTGAAACAGTTCATTTTGTTCGTCCTACACAATCTTGTTGTAGCCCTGATTAAATACTAGGTTCAGAAAGCTATCAGGCCCTGCAACTTGATTTGCATTGTTGAGGGTGTGGTCATAAACTACATTTTGGCAGTCAGAATCAAAACATATGGTTATAATAGTGTATTGTAATTGTCATAGTTGTCATAATTCATGCTAATAATTAAATAATAAAGTCAAAAGGCAGGGGCAACTGACTAAAGCATTGGCCTATTGTCTGGAGATCATGAGTTTGATCCTCAGCGATGCCACAGTCATCCAATGAACAGAATTGGCCTTACATTCTCTGGGTGGGATTCAGCTTGGTGCTAGACAGCCCAGGGTTCTTTTGGCTGACATAATCAAATTGGTGGTTAGTGTTCTCCTCCAAGCGTGTTAAGGCATTCAGTGATGTTTCTGCAGCACATGCTGTTTCTTCACCCTCTCAGTGTCGCAGTGTTGTGTGATGGGGGACACTTCATTGGCCAGTTCTTTGGAACTAGAAATGACTGAAATTGGATAAGAAATTAAATGAACCCATGGATTTCAAACCTCGTTCATTTCTGTGAACACTTAAGTATGATTATATTTTTTGTTGTGTTTTTTTACCTGCTTTGTTTTTATTTTCCCAGACTTCCCCCTGTCTGGGTCAGTCTCGCTCCCATAGTTAATCCTGGTGTTGTTTCTAGTGCTAAAAGTACAAGATTTTGCAATTATGTAAAAGCTCATGTCATCCTTCAGGAGAAGGAGGGCATCCAGTGGGAGGCCAAAGACGATGACGAAGAGGAGGAGGATGCTGCAGGCGAGGAAGAGGATGACCACATGGAGTTCTGCCGAGTGTGTAAGGACGGAGGCGAGCTGCTGTGCTGTGATACGTGTCCCTCCTCCTATCACATCCACTGCCTCAACCCACCCCTTCCTGAGATCCCGAACGGAGAGTGGCTGTGTCCACGGTGCATGGTGAGGAAACACACTGGGAAACACAATATCGTATAAAGCTTCAGAATAGTGGGGGAGACAGATGAGAGTTCTAAGTGTCGGATCTTTAAGTAAGGAGTAGTAAAAGAATCATAAATTCACTACTTCCTATACATTGTTCCTGTCATGATGAAAGCTTGTATGTCTGAAACGAAGACGAAAACAGGACACTTCCCCAGACACAGAGTGAACCGCGTATTGGACAAAGTTGCAGTGCCAGTGATGAGTCCTCATTTGGGCCAAAATCTGTAATTTAAATTAAATGTTTGCTGTGTTTCTATTAGTCCCTTCTACATTAAATATTACGCAATCTAAAGGACAGGGTATAAATAAACTAAATGTTTTCTTATGCTCCTTTCTGTTTTTCCAAAATATTTCAGAGGCTTTTGGCTTCCCAAACTTAAATTAAAGGTACTTTGGTTGCTAGTGAAGGTGATGATCCAATGCATGATGATTTGATGTATTATTTTAGAACATCAAAATACATGATTGTATCTTATAAATAATAGTTTATAACAATATAACAATAATAATATATAATGAAATCATTTCTATTTATCTATTTTCAAATGGCCTAAAAAGTCAAGTTTGTTGTTTTAATTATTAAACCTTCATATTCTGTGTAAATGGTTCTGCCAGTTATATCAGTCTATTTTGTGTATTTTAAATGAATATTTATCATTATTTATAATGTTTTTAACTGTCCCCTATCTTACAAACGGAATATAACTGTGGTAAAATGTGAGATTTTGGGTACTATAACACCCAGGAGCTGGAGAATTTCATTTTTGACTATCGAATCCATAGAATAAAATAATTGTAAATATTCTTATATGCCTCACCTCTCATATTGAAATTGTATTGTGAGAAAGAAGTCTAATATGTTTTACATGACTTTAGTATTTCTGGATGTCCAACGCATTTTAACAAGGCAATCAACTAACAGAACTTTTCATTGCCATTTTTATTGCTTGAAAATTGTTGAAATTATATAATTGTGTTGCCTCCCTTGCCCTTCCCCAGTGTCCCCCTCTTAAAGGGAAAGTTCAGAGGATTCTGCACTGGATGTGGGGGGATCCCCCATTACCTCCTGAAGTTCCTCCAGCCCAAGATGGAGAGAAGCTGAAACCTGTTGCCAAGCCTCCACTAAAGGGCCGGCCGGAGAGGCTACTGTTCGTTAAGTGGGCAGGCCTGTCCTACTGGCACTGTTCGTGGGTCAATGAGTTACAGGTGAGATTACTTTTCTGGGGAAATGTTTCCTGTTTCCTGGCTCCTATCACCCACTTACACTATATGGACAAAAGTATTGGGACACCTGAACAGGGGCATTGCATTCAAATACAGAGACTTTAATATGGAATTGGTCCCCCTTTGCAGCTATAACAGCTTCCACTCTTTTTGAAAGTCTTTCCACAAATTTCCCATTCATTCTGTCAAGCATTTATGATGTCGGACGAGAAGGCCTGGCTCACAGTCTCCATTTCAGTTCTTCTCAAAGGTGTTGGATGGGGTTGAGCTCAGGCTCTCTGTGGACCAGTCAAGTTCTTCCAGACTGAGCTCATCCAGCCATGTCTTTATGGAGCTTGCTTTGTGCACTGGGGTACAGTCATGCTGGAATAGAAAAGGTTCTTCCCTAAACTGTCCACAAAGATGGAAGCATGGTGTTGTCCAAAATGTCTTAGTATAATGAAGCATTAAAATTGAAGTAAGGGGCCTCCTGAAATCAGTAATATAGAGGTGTGTCCCAATACTTTTGTCTATATAGTACATGGTCCATATACCAATTCAGACCATTTGGGGGTTGTCTATGTTAGCCTATATTTCTGTGTTTTGTTGGGAAGAAAATGCACTACATGCAGTTAAATCTTTGATTTAACTGCATGTAGTGCATGCACTTTTGCTGTCTAGAATACGCTTTGCTCTTTTAGTGGATTCTCTTAAGTGTGTAACGACTACAACACAGTATAATAAAACGTCTGCAGCATTTGAAACGGTGCATAGACATTAAAAACCCCATTATGACCCTCTTCAGAGAGTCTCTCATTTACCATCTTTCATGGAACCCACGGATAAAACATCTAAGTTTCTCCTATCAGAGTAAAGTGGATGGGGAGGGGACTTGGGGGTATGCACACCAACCCTCTAACAGCTGAGCCTTCTTTCCTTTTTTAAAATGATAATATTCATTTAACTTGATTGGAAATTGTAGGGACTGTGGATTGTTGAGGTTTGTTTTATTATAGGACTTGTACAGCAGGGCTTTTATAGTTGGAACATTTAGAACATTTTGTACAATTAAAATCAAGACAGAAAAGCTTAAAAACGGCAAATAATATACATGCATGTTCAATGCAGATGAATGCTGTACCTCAAAAATGAAAGTGAATGAGTGCAGAATGGCGTTCAGCCTAGATCAGGTGCACTTAGCTCTGGTTCTGGAGAGCCAGTGTCTGGCACAATTTGGTGATTTCCCTGCCCAGACAGGGAGCAAGACAGGGAAATCTCCAAACTGTGCTGGACATTGGCCCTGCAGGACCAGCCATAAACACTCAGGCCCTAAATGTTGGTAATTTAGACAATTTCTCTCTTACTGAAGGCTGTTCTAACCCTGTCTTTGTAGCTGGAACTGTACCACACAGTGATGTACAGGAACTACCAGAGAAAGAATGACATGGACGAGCCCCCACCATATGACTACGGGTCTGGGGAGGAGGAGATCAACAATGAGAAAAGAAAAAGTAAAGACCCCCAGTACGCTGCCATGGAGGAACGTTTTTACCGCTATGGCATCAAACCTGAGTGGATGATCATTCATAGGATCCTCAACCACAGGTCAGGAATGCTTGCAAGTAACCTGTATCATCGGATATCTTTGCCTTTTTCTGAAATAAAAATATTTGATACATTGTTACATGCCACTCACTCCATGTAAAGAAACTGTTAATTCTGTTAGAAAGGTTGTTTTCTAGTTATTCTTTATATCTAATCGTTCTTGTGGGCTATTCATCTTCTTCTACTTTCGGCTGCTCCCGATTATGGGTCGCCACAAGGATCAACCATCTCCATCTTCTTCTATCCTCTGCATCTTCCTCTCTCACCAACTGCCTGCATGTCCTCCCTCACCACATCCATAAACCTCCTACTAGGCCTTCCTCTTCTCCTCCTCCCTGCAGCTCCATACACAGCATCCTCCTCCTAACATATTCAGAGTCTCTCCACAGCATCCTTCTCCCAACACATTCAGAGTCTCTCCACAGCACACATCCAAACCTACGCAATCTCACCTCTCTGACCTTTCCTCCCAAAAGTCCAACTTGAGCTGTCCCTTTAATTAACTCATTCCTGATCCTGACCTTCCTCCCAATGCAAATCTTAACAACTCTGCCACCTCCAACTCTGCTTCCTGTGTTTTCATCAGTGCTACTGTCTACAAACCATCAAACCAAACAACATAGAATCCTGCCTTCATCATACCACCACGGGGTTCCTGAGCAAGACCCTTAACCCCAAGTTGCTCCAGGGAGACTGTTCCATAGTTGCTTTGGATAAAAGCGTCTGCTAAATGCCGTAAATGTAATGTAATGTAAAAGTAAATGTTCCTAATTCTGACCTGCCGTCTGCATATGGTGTACTCCAGTTTTGATAAGGACGGAGACATTCATTACCTGATCAAATGGAGAGACCTGCCATATGACCAGTGCACCTGGGAGGTGGATGACTTCGATGTTCCAGAATATGAGAACTTTAAACAGGCCTATTGGGACCACAGGTATATTCCTTTTGTTTTACCATCATACACAACCTCTCCCTTATGCTTGTCTTAGGGGCAATGACCTTATTATTTAGACATAATCGTTGAATGTCACTATGATCAACATTACTTACAGACCACTAATAAAGAATATACACTTGTGTGCACCCATACTCTAAAAACCTAATAATTACTAACTGGGACTGTGTTAAGAGAGCAGATGCTTGGCGAGGACCATCGCCCCCTTGTGGTGAGAAAAGGAAAGAGATCCAAAGAAGACGTAAAGAGGAGAGCTGCTCCTCCTGAAACTCCAGTTGTGGATGTGAGTTATGGGTCATTTAATTTCTCCAGGTAGCAATAATCTATGTTTTATAATAAGTCTGGTCAATTAGAATCCTTGATTGCTTAAGCGAACCCTCCATAATGCTTTGTTTCACAGCCCACTATCAAGTTCGACCAGCAGCCGTGGTACATCAATGCCACGGGAGGAACGTTACATCCGTATCAGCTGGAGGGACTGAACTGGCTGCGCTTCTCCTGGGCTCAGGGCACTGACACCATCCTGGCTGATGAGATGGGCCTGGGGAAAACTGTCCAGACTATAGTGTTCCTCTACTCACTCTACAAAGAGGTAGCTACTTCATTAGGGTCATCCACTCAATTAGCACTCAATTAATTGTCCTTCAACCTTTATGCTAGTGCTCTTCAGGTACACTGACTGCGACTTGCTTGAGTGCAAGGAAAATGTGGGAATAGAAGAGTAGATTACTATATGTGTTATGATAACCTGGGAGCATAAGCATGGAATGAATCTATTGATAAATATTGATATTTTCATTATTATACTGTACATTACACAGTACAGTAATCCCCCGCTTATCCGCGGTTCAGCAGTCACGACTTCAGTCTCGCGCAGATTTTTTCGGAGAACCAAACTAGTAATTGTTTGCGGAAACCCCTGCACATTCACGGAAACTGCAGATTTTTTTTGTGATGTCCACGACCCCCTTGCCCTCATCCTGGTTGTTTATGTTTGGGCACGGCGCTGAGCAGCGGAGGCTCTTTCCGTTCAGGTGCGTCTGATTGCCTTGCTAACCACATACATAATCAACCAGCATGAGGACATAAACAACCAGCACGAGGACATAAACAACCAGCACTAGAACATAATCAACCAGCACGAGGACATAAACAACCAGCACGAGGACATAAACAACCAGCCTGAGGACATAATCAACCAGCACGAGGACATAAACAACCAGCACGAGGACATAAACAACCAGCCCGAGGACATAATCAACCAGCACGAGGACATAAACAACCAGCACGAGGACATAAACAACCAGCCCGAGGACATAATCAA
>JBBPCY010000136.1:12478412-12488978 GCA_037974405.1 Brachyalestes nurse
AACAGAAAAAAGCAAGCACTGGGGATTTGTTGCTTCTTCCTGTTGTACCGAACCCGTATCGAACCGTGACCCCAAAAGCGAGGTACGTACCGAACCATGACATCTGTGTACCGTTACACCCCATATATATATATTATTACAATTAAAACAATGAAGAACTATTCAAGGTTCTGGAGAATTTTAGGGTCACTATTCAAATTGAAGCACATTTGTGACACTGACCATGTTAATTCATTTGAACAAACAGGCATTTTTAGTCTCAGGTTTTTCAATAAAGTGTGCATTCAGAAAACTGTCAAATGGGTCTGATCTACTCATCAGTGGCCTCTACACAAACCTGTGGAGTTTGAGTCACGCTGTTGCTGAAGTCAAACTAAGACACTCTGAAATTCATGTAAATATTTCAAGGGTTCTTTTTTGATATTTTTTGATAATTGTTTGGTTAAATAACTGATAGTATATTTTCTAATAAAAAAACGATTGTATTTGAAAATAATTCAAAATAGAAGGGTTTTAGAATATGGTACGATTATGTTCCCTAACTAAAGGTACTGACGACATACCCTTGAGGGCACCAGCCGAGTTTGTGCTCTGTAAAAGGTACTATTTTTTCTAAAAGTGTACATTTTCTGGTTGTGTGGTGTATTTAATTGCATTTATGCTCACTATGATGTATTATGTATTATTCATCTATTCTTTAAGACAGATTCATTTACAGACAAGTGGCCAAAATTCTTGATTTAGAGAGAACATTTCAAAACTGATCATGGAAGTCCTTTCCATAACTGGTTTACTGGTAGGCATGCTAGATTTTGCGATGATGCAATGCCTCTGAGCCCCACATCCTGACTAACTGTGTGTCTGTTTCATTCATTCTGCTCTTAGTGTCCTCCAATGGTCCGCCACCGCCCAGCAGCCACTTGGACAAGAAGTCCAGCGACATTCTGAGGGACGTGTCCCCCCCTGAGCTGAAGTCCGGCAAGCCCAGTGATGTCATCTGCATCGAAGACTAGCCCTCTCCCTGCTCCCTGTTCCATAAATGCGGATCTTGTTCTGGAGCTCCTCTATGAATCAGTACTATCCAGATCCTGTTGATTGCACTCGAAGAATTCTTGCGTACATGCCAGTTTATTTGGTAGGCTCCTGCATTTTTTTTGTACTTCTGTGATTATAAAAAAAGGTCTATGGATGGAGTCAGGACTGCTTTAAGGCGCTGGCCGATGGGCAGTGGTGCCTGAGAAGAACGTATCTTCGCTCTATTGGAATATTTTGTCGAAGACTCTATCATCTCTGCGTTTATTGAGCCATTTTGGTGAGGGTGCTCGTCCCGGACTAGAATCCTGCACTAAAATTCCACTCCTCATGGGACGCAATGTACAATCTTTCCCTCCTTTCACCTCAAATACCTTCTTTTGCTTCTTTTTGCTTGAACACGATGCACCACTCCTGCCCCCCACTGGTTCTTTCTATGTAGTGAATGTGAAAGAACACAAAAAAAAAAAAAAACAGTGCGAGAGCTAGTCATGGCCTCACTGGCAAGAAAATATACGAGGACGTCTTGTCAGATACTCGATTTAGTTCTGAATTATGCCGAATCCCTTTGTTTGGAATGCATTGTACAGTGATTTTACAGGCATTTTCATTCACCGAGCGCTGGGGGTTCACTGGATGGATGTAAACACCTTTTTTTGTGCACTATGACACAGTCTCTGCCTGTATCATAAGAATTATTCAGCCATAACCTGGAAATACTAACGTGTGAAATACTGACCTGTCAGGTTTTTCTATCCTTTTTTTTGGCTTGATGATATGAACACACGTAAATATCTAATCATAACCTGGTGTCCTGACAGGTTAACTATCCATTATCTACAAACATAGCCGTAGTTTAAATTGTCTGTGAAACATTTCCTTAACCTCTGAATGTTTGTGAGCAAAAATCGAGCACTTTCTTTCCTCCCTGTTGGTCAAATTTGAGGTCTTTTTAGCTTCCTGCCAACATCTTTGTATCCAGTGTTATGGGCCCACAGTATTATGGTGCAGTAAACGTGAAATGAGCAATGACAGGTCAGTTTCTGGGACATATCCCCTTGCATAACTCTCTCTAATAAGTGCTCTCCCTCGATTTGACTGTATGAGAAGGTGTATCCCATTGCTTGGGCCCCTAATTTAAGCTCTAAGTTAAGTATTAATTTATGGAAATAGTATGTGCTGTGTATTCCTCTATATGAGAGGGAAATCTTTTTATATTTTCCATATCATTCCTTTTAATCTTTAATGTTGAATGTGTCATTGCGATCTTTGGGCTGAAAACTTGAAAAATGTGCGCCGTTTTCTCCAAAGACCAGTGGCATTCTTCGCTCCGTGCTGAAAAACAGCGAGGCGTTGAATTTACTGGGTTCAAATGTGTACTTCATTTCCATATGAATGAGATAAAGGGGAAGCCCATATTCCATTTCCAGCCTTATGCAGGTATAACTACACACATAAATAATAAAATGAATCACATTATTGGACTCACAAAGTGTAAGTCGACTAAAAAAATGCTACAAATAGTGTACAAGTTGGTTTAGAAGCATGAGCCTTAGCCTGAATGTGTATTTTTTAATAATTATCC
This sequence comes from Brachyalestes nurse, assembly GCA_037974405.1. Classification (NCBI taxonomy): domain Eukaryota; kingdom Metazoa; phylum Chordata; class Actinopteri; order Characiformes; family Alestidae; genus Brachyalestes; species Brachyalestes nurse. The sequence goes on from JBBPCY010000136.1 coordinate 12,481,030, forward strand.
GGTTTAAGTATTTGTTACCACACAGTAATACCCTTTAAGCCCCACTATGGGGTCCCTTTAAGCACAGTTCAGGCCAGTTTCTATTCTTTATTTTCTTTCTTATTGCTTGATTGTGTTAAAACACAACAGATATCACAAAAAAAATGTCTGTTTGAATATCCGGTTCATTTTGATTGAGGTGGTCTAATCCCTAATCAACACAATTTTGTCTTTCTTTCGACAATAACTGTGTTAATGTAGTACATTCATATAGCTGGAAAAAACATACTCATTTGAATCAAGTGAATTCAATGCATCGCTTGGACCAGAAATGTGGAGCTGTATGTTTTCTGCTTAATATAATGTGCATTTTTTCTGTCTGTCGGTGTGTGAAAGGAATTAATGGTCCCCAGTTCTGGGCCGCTGATGGTATGAATAGTTCTGATGAGATTTGGTGCCGTCGGTAGCGCGGACGTGGACCACTTTGGGTTTCGTTTTTAAAATATTCTGCTACGTGTGTGCGTGTAGCATTTAATGTGAAGTCCATGTTCATATGGAGTGAGTCGACAGACACTCAGTGACTTTAATGCAGGTGAATTATTTAATTCTTGATGTCCTCAGCATCTTCTGGTTTCTGCTGTTTTGTATTCAAGCACTTGAATCCCATTCCAGTATGTGGCTTTCTTACTCAAAAGAGGACGAAACCTTTCGGGTTCCTTTTCATTTGGCATCTTGCCACCAATGTAAATGGCCGCGAACATGCTAAACCATCGCACACACTGTAGTTAAGTACTTGAATGGTGTTCCTATTTGTGTAGACTATGAATGTGGAAAAAAAAGAACATAGTTCAGTATTCATACACAAAGCAAAACCTCAACTCATTCATACGGCATCACATAAGGAGAGAGAGCCTCAAAACATTACTCGAAACTTTACAGTCATCAAGGAGATTGTATGTAATAACTGAACGCGGTTTTGGTTTCGATGATTTGTTCTTGCGTTTGTACCATTTTTTTTTTCCTTTCCTTTATCGTAGTGCAGATATTGACATTGAGCTCCGGTTGAATGCAATCAAACTGAAGCTAATATGAATGTACTGAATATAAGAAGCTTCAGTCTAATACTAGAAGTGTTTTCGTTCCACTACGCTAAGCTTCAAAAGCTGCCGAAAGGCTCCAGTGGTTAAAGGCCCATCGTCGCAGTAAGTCCGCAGCATGTGCTGTCCAACGTGTTTGGATCGTTTTTGGAACGCCGGTGGCTAGCTATGGACTAAAGCGTACAATTTAAGCTGTGTTGCTGTTTTCTTTAAGATAACAGAATGAACAGGACAGATGCCAATAGTCATCATTTTACTTTGTACTGAGTGTATTTGTTTAATGTGTTTTAATAAATTCTCTCCAATAAGACAAACCTTGTGTGTTCCTCATGCACTTTGAGTTAAGGGTCTGTTATGAACATTTTCAACAAGCTCAATTTATTTATTTTTTTTGCTTGATGCTGAACGCTCATTTTCTTGAGCAGAGTGCTAACCTTCCTAGTTACCCCATAGCACATACACCACATCTCTTAATTATTGAATTCAGGTGGCCCCTTGCTTCCAGTGAAGGGTGATCTTAATGGGATGCCTGACCATTGCACCAGGAGGGACTTTAATGACATTGCATTCAAACACATAGACTTTATTATGGAGTTGGTCCCACTTTGCAGCTATAACAGCTTCCACTCTTCTTGGATTTTGGAGTTTCTGTGGGAATTTGTGCACATTCATTCTGAAGAGCATTGATGAGGTCAGACACTGATGTTGGACCAGGAGGCCTGGCTCACAATCTCCGTTCCAGTTCATCCCAAAGGTTGGATGGGGTTGTCTTTATGGACCTTGCTTTGTGTACTGGGTCACAGTCATGCTGGAATAGAAAAGGTTCTTCCCCAAACTGTATCTCCAAAGTTGTAAGCATGGCGTTGTCCAAAATGTCTTGGTATGTTGAAGCATTAAAATTACCTTTCACTGGAAGTAGGGCCTAGCCTAGCCCCTGAAAACAGGTGTGTCCCAATACTTTTTTTCAATATAGTATGGCTTCGTATGTAATAAAAGCATGTCTTATCATTACTTTATTTAAAGAAGAAACTAAGCTGAATCACCATAGGCTAGTTATGATGCACAAAATCCAGTAAAAGCTAATACTAATGTATTAATCCAAGAGTCCAAGTTACACTTTTCTCCCTTCTCCCTCTGGAGTGTGGGATAATATTAAACGGCTTAAGTCACCCAGTTACTTAATTCTATTTATTCCCCCCACAGGACGGCTTTAATGGCGTAATCTGTAGCCATGCTGATCTCTCTCTCTCTCTCTCCCTCCCTCTTTCCCTCTCAATACAATTCAGAGAGCTTTGCTGGCTCCACCGAGAGCATGTACACTTGTCAAATCAGAATCAGAATATCTTTATTGTAACATTGTGTCATTGTAACAGGTACAACGAAATTAGGTGCAGTCGCTATGGTGTCAAAGAATTATAAAGGAAATACTGAATATAATAAAAAATTTATATATTAAATATTAAATAGAATATAAAATATAAAAAATATACATGTATATATACATATAGATGTAAACATATATATATATAAATATATATAAATATAACTACAAAAGGATTTAAATATGAAATGAGGTAGAACAGACACTCAGCTTAGAACCTTATTGCAGGTAAAAGACATATTGCACGAGACTGTAGCTATTGCACATAAGTTGAATGAAAATTAGGTGTTGTTCAGCGCCCTGATAGCGATAGGATAGAAACTGCTATCAGTCTGTTAGTCCTAGTTTTGATGCTTCAAAGCAATAAAACCGTAAAAGATTTAACAATAATATGGCAAAATAGAGTGAATGCAAATACAGATATAAGTAACAATAAGATACTAATACTAATAATAATAATACTGAAATAAAATTCAGCAGCAGACTTAAAGACAGGTAGTAACTAGAAGTAGGTAGTAACGTATCAGTAGTGTCAATAATAATTATTCTACTAAAGTAATAATATCAGAAATTATTTCACTGATAACAGGGAAAGTATTAATAATAGGGAAAGTATGAATAAGTCTCTCTCTCCCTCTTTCTTTCTTTCTCTCTCTCTCTCTCACACTCTCTCTTTCTCTCTGCACCTGTATGTGTTCTCTCTCTTTCTCCCTCTTTCTCACACCTCCCTCGCCGTATTCTATTTCCACCTCAAGCTATTTAGGCCCCGCCCCCTGTGCCTAAAATGATTGGATAATAGTTTGTCTACTGCCCTGCCATTGGCCAGCAGCGTCCAGAGGAAGCTGTCACTCAGTGGGCCGGGCCAAAAAATGGCTGCATCCCAAACCACACACTTGCTCACTTTACACCCTACACTATTGAATGACCTTCAATTAGGGTCTATCCTGTTATTTTACATAGTGTTTAGGTAAGGTAGTATGTGGTTTGGGACTGAGCCAGGGTTTAGCAGAAGGCTAAAAATAATGGAGGAGCTAGAAAAGAGGGGAGGGTATATGAGGGTAGATAGAAAAAGGGAGGGTATAGGATGGGAAATAGAAGAGGAGGAAGGAGAGAGAAGAGGGTGGGGAAAGAAGGGAGGGAGAAGGAGGAGAGAGAGAAGAAGTGGGTGGGGAAAAGGAGGAGAGAGAGAAGAGGGGAGGGAGAAGGAGGAGAGAGAGAGAAGAAGGGGTGGGGAGAACTCATTTAGCTTTGGAACAGCAGAGAAAGAGAGAGGAGGAGCAGGGAAGCCGGTGCAGGACCCTCAGAGAGCTCTCAGACTGTGGGAAAGTAAACAGGTCGAGGAACATTTGCAGCTTTTTCCTCCAGAGGAGAAGGAGGATGTGTGTGAAGTCAGCAGGACGTTGTTGGCATTAAAATCTCTCGTGGGAGGAGCTGAAGCTGTCCTGTGGAAGAACTCCCACTCGGGATAAGAAGGTGAGCCCCTAAGGCTGCACAGTTGATCAGTTTGTTGATTATTATCGCGATATTAACCTCTGGAATACTGATACCGCTTGGCACTAATTGTACATGTCCAAAAGTTTCACCCAAGCCTTCTTCTCAGTGTTAAAAGGGATACACTATATGGACAAAAGTATTGGGACACACCACTTACAGTTACTGAATCTGGTCCCTTACTTCCAGTGAAGGGCTTAATCTTAATACCGATACATTTTGGGCAACACCACGTTTCCAACTTCGTCAACACAGTTTAGGGAAGAACCTGTTCTGTTCCAGCTTGACTGTGCCCCAGTGCATAAAGCAAGCTCCATAAAGATATAGTTGGATGAGTTTGGTGTGGAAGAGTTTGACTGGCCCACTCAGAGCCCTGACCTCAACCCCATCCAACACCTCTGGGATGAACTGGAACGGAGATTGCGAGCCAGGACTTCTCGTTCAACATCAATGCGGGACCTCATAAATACTCTATAGAATGAATGGGCACAAATTCCAAAAAGGGGGACCAACTCCGTATTAAAGTCTGTGTATTTGAAAGCAGTGTCATTAAAGTCCCTGTTTCTGTAATGGTCAGGCGTCCCAATACTTTTGTCCATTCAGTGTATTCGAGTATTGCTGTGAGAACTTGATTGCATTCAGCATTGAGGACTGGTCAAGGACTGATGCTGGATGCTTAGTTCTGCACTTCAGATCATCCCTAATGGTTATAGGACGAGGCCCTATCACTAGAGAGAGCGCAGTTTCATGGACCAGTACCTTAGGCAATGTTTTCCATGCAGAATATACAAGCTGTCAGCAAAGAGTACACCTGAAAGAAGCAGAGTTCATCAGTTAAAGAGGTGTCTGGATACTTTTGAACATACAATAAAAATGTAGGGCAAGCAAAAACTTTTGATAGTGAACTGTGACCATCATGAACCCGATTCCACCCACTAGCTAGCATCACATGGTGCTCTTAAGCTGGGAGGAGGAAGGTTAGCTAGAGATCACTGGACAGTTCAGTGTTCTTGGTTAAAAAAAAAAAAGTAAAATAAAATAAAAGCCTCTGCTAATGTGTTTTGAGTAGAAGACATGGCAACCTAAACATAATTGCAACACAATTGCAATATGGCATTGTGTCCACACTAAGCATTGTTACTGGTCTGTTACTTTTCCACACACACACACACACACTTATAGTCTGTGTCCATCTAGCCTGGATCTCTCTGCTTGGCCTCCTCTCAACAAAAGGCCGGGGCTCTGTGAAAAGGGGTTTCTTGTATGGAGCGGGAGTGGGTGGGGTGACCTGGGAATTGGGGGCTGCCTCATGCTGGAAGTTTTCACTTTTAATAGACCATGATGTTACGTTGCAGTCTCGTTTTAGAGTATTCTTAAAGTCTTGTCCTTTATTATTTGTCCTTGAATGTTATTTTTTAATTACAAATAAAAGAATTGTCCCATTAACAAAAAAAAACAGATCAAAGACAGTAAAAAAACATCAAAGACAATAAAGTATGTTCAGATCTGGGCCTGTCCAGCAGCTAGAGGAGGAAGAGAGGGAACCTCACAAGGCTAAAAAACAATAAGTACAAACTGTTGCAGAGGTCAGTGTCAGACTTTTAAAAATGAGCAGTCTTTGAAATGTTTTTTTTTTTTGGTTTTGTTTTGTTTTTTTCATGGATAATACATTTCAGCAAGGTCAGTGGTTCACCATCTACTGGTTAACCAACTACTCCTTTGTTTCTACCAGATCAAAATTGAGTAGATTCATTTTGTTCATCTTTTGTTCACAGATTAACTAATAGAAATAACATACTGTTGCAGTTACTTGCATTAAATGTTAATGTGGGTAACAGACTGGAGTTTGTATATTCTCTTTGTGTCTGTGTGGGAGCTCTGGTTTCCTCTCACGGTCCACAAAATGTGTGTCAGGTGAAATGGAGATGTTTAATTGTCACTTAGTAAGTGTATGTGTGCATGAATTTGTCTTCCCTGCTACCTGCCCAAGGTGTTTCTCCTCATTTTACCCTGTGATCGCTGGGATAGGCTCCTGCAGCTCTGATCAGGATAAGTGACTCAGACAAATGTATAAGTGTTAGTGTGGGGTGATGGTGGTGGAACTCAAAGACCACTTTATAAAAAAAGTTTTATTTTGTACAGGAAAGTGTCCAAATACTTTGAGAGGCTTCTTTTAACCTCCATACAGAAGAGCCTCTCAGTCAAGTTTTGTCAAGTTTCCCGATGCAGCGGGTAACATGGTAACATAGAGAAGCTGGCTTAAAGCAGAAAAAAGAATCATACTTGTTAGAAACTGTGATAATACATTGGATCATGTATATAAATCGTTTATTGTGTTTTCGCTTTGGTTAAAGCTTGGGATTGTTGGCAACAGTGGGCAACACTTTATTTTGATGGCCCCTACCAATTATCTACAGGGACTTTAAGTGTTAAACTGGTGAAATCTGGTAAAAATCAACAGCATTAGGGCTAGGTTTAGGATTAGGGTTAAATATTAGGTGTGGATTAAAGTGAATGTTGGGGTATCACTTATAAATGTATTATATTCAACAGAAACATATTTAGTTATATGTTATTTCAAGACAGTGTTCGTCTAGAAATCCCGTAAGTTCTTAATTCTGATGGAACTAACGTCAGTTCATTTATTCAATGGTCATGTGCTGTGAGAAAAAAAATGTTTTGTGTGGGAGGCTTGAAGCATGACTGTAATAAAAAGAAGTGCTCCCTTGCAGTGTTGTAAACTATTCTGTAGCCAGACATGATCAGGACTAGTGTGGAAATATTTGGAGAAAAAATATTCTGACCAACATTGCTGTTGCTTTTAAATGCAATTAATTTCCATATTGCATTATTTCTATATATTTATATATTTTCACCGAAACATTTTTGCCAAGAAGACAAGTGCATGCATTTTTTTAACTTTAACATGTTTTAAGACTGAATGTAGATTGAGGAATCTGCCTTCTCCTGTAAATTTACTCAATTTGAGACTGCATGTTATGCAAGCATGCTCCAGAACAATGCTGGGACCCAAAAAGAGCAACAGAAAACATAACAGTAGCTTATAGCCCACAGCTTACCACATGTATACCTGAATCAACACACACACACACACACACACACACACACACACACCATTCAGGATAATTAATGTCAAATATCAAATGTGGTGTCTGCCACTGTCTTACATGGGACCCTAAAGATAGAAGGTGTGAATCAGGCCACCTCTCTTCATGTTTCCAGCAAACTCTGAACTGGCGTTGTTTACGCATCAATATGTATAAAGGCATTGCCACCCTCTAATCTGGGTCTTGGGTCCTCCTCTCCCCTTTCACCGAGTTTCCTCAGTATATGTGGATTTAGACCACTTTAGAAAACAGGGACTGTCCCATCTCTCCCTGCTTTACCCCTCTGAACCCCCCCAACACCCCCCGTCATTAGCAGTCCATGCGTGTGTGAAGGAAAGCTTCACTACAAATGCAGCCTGAAAGCGTCCCCCTACAAAACACACCACCCCACTGGCTCTCCCTGTCTACTCGGATTCAGCTGTGCCTCACTCTGACGGATCAGGGAGAAAAAAGCGAGAGGCTGTAGGTGTTGGTGGATGTTAAGCCACATCTGGGTGAAAAATCTAACTTATTCCACTTTCCTTACAACCTGCAAGCAGCTGGACATAGTAGAGCATGCTTGATGTCTAAAGTTTGCCAGTTTAGTTTCACAATAGAGCTCCAAGGCTATGCTAGATAAAAGATAATAAATGTTTATAACTGAAAAACTGAGGTTGTGTACTTGCCTCAAACTCTGTGTACACTTACTTATGTGGTTTCTGATGCTGTATGACATACTGTATCAAATGGATATACAATAAAAATGTATATATTGTCCCTTTTTAACTTTTATTCTTTCAATTTAGCTAGTCTAGTCTAGATTGAAAAATGCAGTTTTCTTCACTATAGATCTTCAGACCTTTTATACGTTTAAATGCAAAGCTTCAGCTGCTT
>JBBPCY010000136.1:12488988-12499695 GCA_037974405.1 Brachyalestes nurse
TACTGTATCAAATGGATATACAATAAAAATGTATATATTGTCCCTTTTTAACTTTTATTCTAGTCTAGCTTTAATATTTTTGCACTGGTTTTTCTTATGGAGATTGAAAAATGCAGTTTTCTTCACTATAGATCTTCAGACCTTTTATACGTTTAAATGCAAAGCTTCAGCTGCTTTGTTCATATCCCCAGTGACATAATTCTTCCCTTGCAATTACAAACTAAGCTCATTTGGCTTATGATGTCATATGAAAGTGCACATATGTCATTTCTTTGCTGTGTATTCATTTCTTATTTGAGCCTCTTATCCCAACCAAGACTAGGAGAGGGGGTGCTGGAGCCTATCCCAGCATTCACGGGGTGAATGGTGGAGGAACATTGATCAGACAGTTAGATCAACAAGACTCGCATTTTAGCATCTCCAGTCCACCTAATGTGCATATTGTTAAACTGTGGGTCAAACTGGCTCTGCCAACACTACACACAAGGCAAAACCAGTCCAGACTGGTCTCATTCGTGATTCCCCGCTGGTGGAATGAGCTGCCAAAGGTGACCAGAGCACCAGAATCCCTCTTTATCTTTAAAACCCTCCTGAAGACTCAACTCCTGACGCACTTCTTCTTGCACTACACCCTACATAAAGATTTTAGCACTAACTCTTTTCTGGTTCTCGCACTATCCCAAAACTTGAGTTTTTCCTTGTATTGTAAGTCCCTTTGGATAAAAGCGTCTGCAAAATGAATGTAAAGTAATGCAGGAGGAAACTGGAGCTCCCAGCCAAATCATGGTGACTCCATATAGAAAGGACCCTGGCAGCTCCAGCTGGGAATTGCACTCAAAACCTTCTTGCTGTGAGGAGACAGCGCCAACCAATGTTACGCCTTCACTTCACAAAATCATATCCATTAATTTAAGCTACGTTATGACTTGAGCATGTTATCCTTTAGTTGAGCGTGTTTTCCTTTTTAACTCCAGCCCTGGAGATCCAGTGTCCAGCCCTCTAGTAGTTTCCCTCCTCAAACACACACTAAACTTGGCAAGTGAGGAACTGAACCAGGTGTGTTTGAGCATGGAAATCACTAAACTGTACTGAACATCGGCCTGAAGTTGGAGATCCTTGCTTTAGAGGAAACTTCAGTCTTGGCTCTTTTACTACATTTAGGGGAAGGGGATATTCTGGGTCACTTATTTATTTTTTGTCTCGCAGTAGCTAAATTCGGATATTGACCCAGTAATCTGGCCATGAATCAATGTATGAAGGTCATCTTGGCTTCAAGAGAGAATATAAATGCCTGACTGTGATGTGAGAAGCCTTCTGTTAGATGTGACATTGGATATTGGGCGTCTGTCCCGCTGCTTTAAGTGGAGGATGGGATCAGTCCTTAGACTCTTCTCACTGAGTTTCTGTAGAAGGCCATGAATAAAGCATAAACATGTTGGTAGTTTACGTATCTACTAAACAAATCTACTAGTTTTAAAATGCTCCATATCTGAAACAAATACCTTTATTTAGTGCACGTTGAGATGTCCAAAGATGAAAAGATGAGGTGTGTCTTGGAGAAAGCTTGTGCTAGCCTTTGCCCTCCAAGTATTGGTGGCGTTTTGTGGTAGGAGGTGGTCTAACGGGTGGGTGGGAACTGGCAATGACTAAAGAGAGAAAAATGTACTGAAAACAAGAAAATCACCCAAATGTATTTACATGATAGCATTTGATGCTTCAGCTGTAGAATCTGAACCTCTACTCATGTAACAGTGATTGTTTGGCATATTTTCACAATGTTCCCTTTACTCCACATGCAGTCAACCATCCAAGAAATATCCAATGATTGCTAGATGGTAGGAGTTTTAGCTATGTGGTATTCCTTTGTACAAGAATCTCACACCACTAACAGGTTCTTCCATACCTGTACGTGCTTTGTGTATATCACTGTCTCATTCTCTGCCCTATGGGTTAAGAACTGGGATAATGGTGCTTAAACAAAAGGAGCTGAGATCAATAGCTTCTTATGAAATGCCTGCATGTGGCCGCAGTCCTTTTGTCGCTGTTGTTATAGAGCTGCATTCATTTGTGCTGTGCTTTTTGTCTAGAATCAGAAAGATTCCTCCCAGTAGAGAATATGTTCTCAATATCAACCTTTTAAACTCCAAAGCCTGGTTTCGTGGACATGGATTGAAAAGTGAATTATGATATTTAAAAAAAGATCTTCCAAGGAGGGCTCTTTTTCATCTTTTTCACTGCTGATGAGTTTGCATCCCTGCATAAATGAAAACGTCCCTGCATAAGTGGAACTACGCTATTGTTGAGGTGTGTAACACCACTGTAGGGTTTGAGCTGCTGATCTTTAAGTGCAGATCTTTCAGTGCAGCTCATGATGTCTCTCTATTGCTGAAGGAGACCCTGCATTAATAATACATCAGTGCATGTCTGAGCACTACCTAGACAGTGGCGAAGTCAGTGCTGAGACAGCACGGCTTACTTGACTGTGTGTTTGCGCATAAATCACTGTTTCACTTGAGTGTTCTCTTCAAATGCTTTACTCTTTCATAAAGTCAACCCATTCTACGCTCCTTTGTCTCACTTGAGCTTTGTGAAGCAGTCGGCTGTCATGAGGCTGGGGTTCACATCTGAAATGCTGTTTGTTCAACAGGGCCATTCCCAAGCATCTTTATCTCTCTGCTGTGTTTGCTTGTTCTTGTTATCTGAAATACCATGGGACACTGGAATAGAAACAGAACTTCCGTGTGAAATTGCTCTTCTCTCTGTCACTGGACAGCAGTACTGTACTGTGACCATCAAATGTTAGGGGACATCCATGTAGCTTTTTGACATGTTTATTAATGAACGAGCATGTTTATATGCAATTGAGTTGAGAATGTGGTTGAAAAGTGGTAAACCTGTTGGCTGTTTGTGTTGTTGAATTGTTAGTGTGAAGCACTGTTGGTTGTCTTAAGGTTTAGTACTAGTAATGTTCTTATTAAAATTGGAATTTGGCACTTTTTTGGTGATGGTTCCAATATGGCCAAGGATCCAACATCAAAATGTCTGTTAATATCCTGTAGTGTGTGTTTATTCAGATTTTTGATTGGTTGATCAGAAGCCAAGTATTGATGAGGGGAGAGAGAGCGGATGGTCAAGTTGCCTTAAAAATGTGTGTCAGAGAGAGAGCCTGTGGTGTCACGGCTACAGCGGGCCCTAAAAGGGACAAAAAATTACAGCTAAACCCCTACGAACATTCTTGCATTGTTAACCTAGTACACACCAGCTGTTCTCTTTACTATTGTCAATCCATGGTGCTTGTCTATGATGTGTGTCCTATTGCAGCCGTAGAACGCCAGGCACTGAATGAAGAGAATTAGAAGAATTACAATAAAAAATAACAAATATTACAGAAGAAATCAAACATCCAACCCATCCATACTATTCCAATATCCCCAGGCGACAAAACAAAACATAAGGAATTCCCTGTAAGTGGGCGGCTACATGTACAGCTGAACCCCTACGGACATTCTTGTGGTGTTGACCTACTACACACCAGCTGTTCTCCTTTACTATTGTCCATTGATGCATCCATGGTCTATGGTGTTTGTCCTATTGCTTGTGTCGTATTCATGCAGATGAAGCACAGAAGTGGGCCCTCATGGCTTTTTCAAGAGGCATGCCTATCTTTATGATTTCCATAATGCAGAAGCAGCCCCTTGATGCATCTTCATTGAAAAAGAATCTCACAAAGCAATTACTGTGAACGGCTGTACAGTCAGGAGGCCCTCTGCAGACCCTTAAGGCCACTGGAAAGTCACTTCATGCTTATTTTCTCAATGCGTTTAGAAGCTGAATGTGTTTGTTCCCTTTAGAAACCACAAATCGTATTAAGAGTCCCTTGTTTAAAGCTGTGTCTGATCTAATTATATCTTAATTCCTTATTCATTCAAGCCGACTTCATCGATGCAAAGTGACTTTCCTCGGTTCTTTGTTGTCAGTAATGTTCAGCTCCAAAGATTTTAAAGGAATTGTTTTGCAATTTATTTTATATTCACATTAACAAATCTAACTAGATGAAATTGATTCAGTCGAGGCCACTTTGGCCAAAACACAGAAGTGTTGTCTCTCTCCATCTCCAAGGGCCTCTCCAGCCAAGGTCGCATGCAGATGACCCTATTCATGATTTGTGGTCTTTGGGTGGAGGGTCTGCCTCTAGGCTGCCTCAAAGCTGGTACTCCACTAATTAGGATTGGGAAAATAACATAATCGCTAAGGATGGATATCGTTAGGGTTTTAACAGTATTACTACTTCTGTCAATACCACTTATCGATTCGGTACTTTAACGGTACTCTTATCGGTACTTTTTGTTGTGTTTTTTAATTAAAAAAATGAAACAAATTGAGAATAGAAAAAACATTTTATTTTATTTTTAGATTTTTTTTATTTCTTTTTCTTTCTCTTTGTTTTTGTCTGTCTTATTTGTTAGCACTGTGGACTGGTCAACGGTAGAGCTACGTCATACTTTGAAGTGTGCATGGTTTTCTGATACATTTGCAGTGTCACATAATATGAAGTAAAGTGTTTGCCACTATGAATTGAACACGTGTGTTTGTGAGAAACACGTTCAGTGTGTGAAATGCTTATGTGTGACTGAGTGAGAGCTAACCCGAAGAATTACGTGGCCAGTCTGTTGGAACAGTTTTGGTTTTGGTTTTTGTTTTATGTAACAATTGTGTAAACTAGCAATTGTGGTCTGGATGTTGTTAATCCCCTCCAGTTTACATTAAAAATAATAAACATAATAAAAATTATTAAAAATTATTTCGCCAGTACCGACAGCAGAACCGCTTATCGTTACTTCGGTCTTTTATAATTAGGCACTGGGACCGATTAAGTACCGGGTTTCGGTACCCATCCCTAATAATCATACACTTTGTTCAAACATGGTTTAATTGTTAAGTAATACAAGACTTGTATTCTGTGTTTAAGGATACTGTGGCTAAGTATCTCCTCTTGTCTGTAACCTGAAAACTGATTTTGTTATTCCATCTTGCCAGTGTATGCTACCCAGAAAGATCACAGATCTTTAAAGTGACTTCACTGCATTTCTGCACTGAGAGGATGGACGACTCACACCTTTCCAACTATACATCAAATTCTTTGACTTGCTGTGTGTTCATTTTGTGTGTGATGTTACGCTGAGAAGAAGGTCACACAACTGTGAATAGACTGGACCTGTATAACAGATGGCTACGGATCATCTGTCCTGTTTCCTCAGTTTTTCTCCCTCTCTCCATTCCTACTGCTTCTCTCCTCCTTTCAGTTCTCTCACATTCTTCTGGGCTAGGAAGGGAGCGGTAGATACACTATATGGACAAAAGTAGTGGGACGCTATAACAGCTTCCACTCTTCTTGGAAGGCTTTCCACAAGATTTTGGAGTTTCTGTGGGAATTTGTGCACATTCATTCTGTAGAACATTTATGAGGTCAGTCACCAATGTTGGATGAATGTTGGTTGAGGTCAGGGCTCTGTGTGGACCAGTCAAGTTCTTCCACACCAAACTGATCCAGTCATGTCTTTATGGAGCTTGCTTTGTGTACTGGGACACAGTCATGCTGGAATAGAAAAGGTTCTTCCCCAAACTGTGTCCACACAGTTGGAAGCATGACGTTGTCCAAAATGTCTTGGTCTGCTGAAGCATTAAGTTTGCCCTTCACTGGAAGTAAGGGGCCACCCAAATTCATCAATTAAGAGGTGTGACCCAATACTTTTGTCCATTTAGTGTATATATTTTGAAATGCATAGCACCATATAAGTCGTCCATTAGTTATTAGCTGCTTGGGGTCTAAAAATACATAGAAAAATTCTGCTGCAATTAAAAAAAATGTGTCAATGTGCATCCTGAACATTCTATTCATTATCATGTCTGATAAAACTGCAGTATTTATATATCAGAGTTTGAAAACAACCGGCACTAAGCAACGGCCTTCTATAGCACATTCATTTCATGGATCACACTCCTCCTGTCTCCCAGCTCTGGTCTCATGTTGTGCAACAGCTGAATGCAGTCATTATTCAAATTGTGCTCAAAATTGTATACATTGACAATATCAAAGTGTGAATTGACATTGAATCGCTATATCGCTATACCCCTATTTGCACCATAAGCACAAGTATCTAAATAAGGAATGATTAAATCTATTTGGGTAAAAATGTACAAATATAATTTTTGTCAAACTAATGCTTTAAAATATTTAAAATGCAATTCTAGTTAGGACACGATGTTGCTCAAAATAAAACCGTTTCTTGCTCCTCTTTAATGCGGTGCTTCATTCCATCCAGCAGCACACATCACACCACTACACATTACACGCTGCATGACGTGGACGCTCTGGCCTGTGATCTAATGAATAGTTAGGCCTTTTCAGTGACGGACGCTGAAACAATGCTTTGTGCGTCCCAAGGTTTCTGCCACAAGAGCACCATTGTGTGTGGCAGTGCATGGAGTGGGCTGGTGGGAGAGAGTGTGTTTGCAGTCCCCTGAGCGAGACATTGGTCTGTGCTTCTGTGGCCTTGGCAAAGACACATAAAGAGGCCTACTGATGGAAGATATAGAGACAGGCTTATTGCATCACAATTGTTCCAACACAAATTTAACGCATTTGGTCTAGGGGTCTTAATGTGGTGAACCGGTTTTGGTCCAGCAGTAAAATTAGTGTTCAACTTGGAAGGGAATGCCTTCAAAAATACATAGATGGGGGATAGGCGGTGTGTCCATGTTGCTCTGTTAAAATAATAGTTCTGATATTTTTTGCTTTTTGCTTTACCCCAAATTTCGTTGACCAACCAGTCATGGAAAACCAAATTTTATTAAATTAATGAGTTTCAAGAGGAAAAGGCTCCCTGCCTTCACATTCTTCAGAAATTGTTTGAGGAACCCTTTAAGGTGTTGACCTCCAGATTCCTCAGATCAGTCTTATCAAGATTCTGCTGGATGTACTGGACAAACCAGTATTGAGGCAGCACCTCGCAGCCTACAGGTCATAAAGAAACTGCTGTTAACATCAGAAATCACTGCACACCTTAAGAGGTCTGGAGTTACACTATATGGACAGTATTGGGACGCACCTGTTTTTCAGGGTCTGGGTTAGGTCCCTTACTTCCAATGAAGGCCAATCTTAATGCTTCAGCAGACCAAGACATTTTGGACAATGCCATATTTCCAACTTTGCGGACCCAGTTTGGGGAAGAACCTTTTCTATTCCAGCATTACTGTACCCCAGTGCACAAAGTGAGGTCCATAAAGAAATGAGGTCAACCCTAACCAACACCTTTAGGATGAACTGGAACGGAGATTGTGAGCCAGGCCTTCTCATCCAGCATCAGTGTCTGGCCTCACAAAGGCTCTACAGAACTCCAAAATCTTGTGGAAAGCTGGTGTAGTTGTAAAGGGTAGGCCAGTTCCATATTAAAGTCTATGTATTTACATGCAATGTTATAGATAATGTTCAGGTGCACCAATACTTTTACCCATATAGTGTACAGTATATGCCTTGGCTGTTCTTTGTCATGTGGCAGTTAATTTAGCTAATGTTAGATTAGTTAAAATGCCACAGTTCTAAACATTACAGATCAGGTTTGATTTCGACATTTTGTCTCTCCAACACCATCCACTCAACTTGAATGTTTCTGACATTCATTGTTTTTAATTATCTACACTTGTTTAAACAACTCACCAGTTAAACCTGACCTGTACTGTGGCGTGTAGCTTAGACCACCAGAGAATAAGTTTAATTTAACGTTTCTGTCCCTCCAACACCAGGTCATCAACTCACATTTGTGTTATTATGATCTTAACTTGTGTCTGTGCTTCAGTTGGTTCTAAGGTAAAGCTAACCAAAAAGGTAAAAAAATTGTAAGATATGGGGCCTTTAATGAACCACAGCCCTGTTATTCTATTGCTATGTTAATGCATTGATATGGTGATATAGATATGTCAGTAAAGTGATTAATGATGGGAACAGTATGTATTTACATGGCAGTTTTTAGTGACTTTGGCTCAGGCCTGTATATACGGCTTACATGTGGTCCCTGTGGCTATATAACTCACTCATTAGTTTCATAGTTTCTACTGAATACCGTTTCAAATAAACAGGAACCAAAAGCCTGGGATTTAAGAAATTAACTCCGCTATGAGCTCAACAAGTGTAACAGATGTGGTGCCAAATAATTATGGCTATTACAGTGCAAGGATTTTTTTAACTGTGCTTTTTAATGCATCTGCAACACTGAGGTGATTCATTAAGAGCAGTGTTACGAAACCATCTCCACAGACAACCAGTCTAGATATCTGTGGCTTCTTTCCTAATGTTTTTTTTTCCTGTTACCCTCCTACTGAAGATTTGAAACTCTATAATTTGGCATTGTTGTGTTGTACACAGTAAGTTACAGTGCTGTAAGTACATATTTGCTTCGTACTGTGGGATGTGATGTCAGCCCCCAGAGAGAGTGAGAAAAGAGTGACTGCGGCCAAGAATGTCCCAGTAAAGGAAATAGCTGGGATTTAATGAAAATGTAAAGCAGATGCTGTGTGAGGGACCTCCCTTCATGTTGTAACTCCCACCTCCTTCGACAGTGGTGTGGACATGACAAGGAGTGGTACATGCTCCATATGGGATAACATAAGAAACTTTGCTCTAATCAGGAAATATTTTAGGAATTAACTCATTCTGTTGGAACTCAGTGAGTTGATAAATTGCTGTTGATAAGGTCATGCTAAATCGAGCACACTTCCGACCCTTCCACAGTGCTCATTAGCTTTCTAAGTAGGAAAGTGAGGAGTCATTGAAACATGAAGACGTCCTCAATGCCAAAGCTGACAGTAACATGCTTTAGAGCAGGTCTTCCCTTAACAAAGAAAAATTTGATGGTCAGTGGAGGCCTATAGATGTTTCACTAAATTGCATTGAGTTGGGTGGTTTTGACAATGTACAATATACTGGTGTCTGTTAAAACAGAGTTTATACTATAGTTTATTCTGATTTATTCTAATTTTATAGTTAACAGAAACTCCATTGGCTGATCCACCAAATTTGGGGCTTGAGGGGAAACTATACATTTTACTTTTGGTCAAGCTTTTGCTTTTAAGTCAACATGTTTCTATTATCATGTGATGCATTTCCATATGGAACATAGTGTAAAGTAGGGTCTATAAACTAGCTGAGTGATTTCCCTCAGTGATACATCGTCAAGGGGATTGGAAGTGAAACGTGATTTGAATTTGTTTTTTTCCCTGGTGCACTGTGATGTAATAAAAAAAAAAACAAATATGTTTTTGAGAGAATCAAATAGGTGTTAAGAAAAAAACAAGTCTTTAAAATGAAATAATGACAAGAACTGTCATATTAAGATTGTCCACGTTTCGCTAATGGGAAGTATTTAGAGATGACAATGGGAACATCTGACTGATATCAGGATCGGTTATTGGAGGGGGAGGGAATGAATTCAATCCAATAAATCCAGCCAGAAACAGCACACACTCATGCTGTGCGATGTCATGTTGTTAGCTGTGTGTTTCTTCCTGTGGGGTTGTGGAGTGTTTTGGTAATTTGAGCATGATAGACGTTTAAGATGCTTATCTTATGCAAAGTGCTTCAATTAAAAACAGCTTATTTAAATGCTTGTAGTTTTTAAATATCCAGTTCTATGCAGCAAAATAGGGATTGTCGGCAGATATCTAATATATACATATAAACTGATTTCAGGCATGCTGTCAATAGCACAAGGTGGTTGCTGAAGTATATATTTGCTAATATACCATTGACTGGCTTTGACCTACAGAAATGAGCTATATAGCATTTATTTAATTTAGCACAATAAATTCTCCTGTTCTGTTTATAGATGTAAACTCTTTATTGATGTGGTAAAAACAGGTTTCCTTGAGTTCTTCTATTTTGTAGTATTGAACTGCCTAACCACCAGGCCACAAGCTGCCCTGTGAATTGATCATTTTACAGACATTAGCGCTGTTGTCACCTGTCTTAGCCAAGGATGTTGCTAGTTTCCAGCAATATAGATACAAAGTTTGACACTATGATGCATGTTTTTACAACAAAAAACTGGCCATAACTGCGCAATTCTGAGGCATACGCTTCAGAGGGACTGTTTGAAACTGTTGAACCAGTTCCCGATTAGCATCTGTACAAATAGCCCACACCTAGGTCTTACACCCTGTTTGTTTAAATAGAAAATAGCAGCTATGGTTATAACAGTTCACACAGGGTTGTGCAAACCGGGCTGAATCCATTCCATTCTGGGGCTTTCCATAAATAACAACAGCTGTAAGGGAATTACTTGGCAGACTCATAATAAAAAGGAAAGAGAAATGACTCCAACATCAACAAGTACATTGTAGGCAAAGTGCAGTCAAACAGACATCACTGCAATGAAAATACAGATAATCAAAACAGTTCATAAGGACTGCTGCTTAAGGGTCAGATTCCTCTATTCACAGAGGCGGACAAAAGTACCTAACTTCATTACTTAAGTGAAAGTACAGATACCACTAGTCAAATGTTACTCCAGTACAAGTAAAAGTCATACAGTCAAATTTCACTTAAGTTAAAGTACTGAAGTACTTGCTTCCAAAAATACTTAACCTGTTAACCCTCCTACAATTTTTCCCCGACTGCTGTACCCAACTTCAAAAGCTCACAGCTCCCTCATG
>JBBPCY010000136.1:12513869-12527510 GCA_037974405.1 Brachyalestes nurse
TGTAATAATATTACCATTTTCAGACGAGTAATGCCTTACACTACTAGTTACTGAAAAAAGTAATATTATTACAGTAAACACCCAAAACTGCCAATTATCCACACATTGTTTTGTATGCAGTGTGTCTCCCCCACGTTAAAAATGCTTTAGACACCTCTGGGTTTATTTCATTTTCCTTTCTTTCTAAAGGCAGGTATTAATATATGCAAGGATTTTATTTCAAAAACAATGTTTTAAGACTGAAATATTTGACAATATGGGTGATTAAGATGCCAGTTATTATGTTACAAATATCGCATTATATCGCAAATATAACATTTTGACTGTCATTCCTTGCAAAAACCACACTGGAAATGCGTTCATCAGTTTTCTGCATGTCCTTTAATTTGTATCAGTGTAAATACATTTATAGCTATTGTTTCACCCTAAAGATGCTTAAGTGTAAATATTTAGCTCCACCTTGTGGAGAACCTTCAACCTGCTGTCTGTGAGGTAATAAGCCACCAGTTTATCTTGCAATCTAGTTAGTTAGTCAGCCTAGTTACAGTTAATGAAACTGCTAGTGCAGGTGAATATTATCTGCTGCTTTCTCAGTTTTTTCTTATAAGAATAAAACACTGGCATAGCTTTTATTTCAGAATAAAAAGGATGTTGCATAGGTCTTTTGTTGGTTTCCCAGTTTTCTCTTTTTTAAGCAGAGGAGTTACACGGAAGAGAAGTTGCCGATATTGTGAGGTTTTCTGGGTAAAATGGCTGTCACGTAGGGCTGAAGACAGACAGAAAGGGAAAGCAGACAGATTTTTGATGTCTGCGAGAAACGAAAGGAAATTTTTGAATGACTGGATTGGCACCCCACGAGCCTCCACAGCACAGTGAGGAGAGATTAGCATCCAGTAATAGAGCCAGAACCCCCACCGCAGTCACATATAACACCACCAAAAAAAAACGCTCTTATGATGGAGTCAGGGGAGAAAGGTCACTAATTGTCATTTCAGGTATTGATATCCGCTGGAAAGGCGGAACGTTAAATGTTAAATGTTTTGATTCCCGCTGACGGCATTACTATTCCAGTCATTAACTGCACTGCTTGCCAAAACTTGTTTGAGTCTTCGCAGGCTTTTGTGCCTCTGCAGCGGTGAGAAATTGTTTGTCTGTCAGGCTGCTTTGTAGCTGTGCAGAGGGGAAGAGCGATTGGATGTGGTTTAGAGCAGCCTGTTTCTGTGCTGCCTTAGATTTGCCGCAGTGTTTGAGTGTGTTTTTAAGAAATGCAGAGTTCATTCGGAGCTATAATAAAATCGGGACATTTGAATTTGCTTTGCTTTCAAAGACGAAGGTGGAAGGGGGCACATCTCTCTCTCTCTCCCTCTCTCTTCATATATATATATATATATAAATGCCTATTTTTACAGTGTAAACCCTAAATATGCCCCCACATATGCTGCCCAAACACTTTAATTTCATTTTAAACTCCGCTTAATACATTACCCTTAACGAAAATGTATACGGGGCGGACTGGCAATCTGTGCGTTCTGGAAAAGTCTTGCGCTTGATGGCCGCGCACCGGACAGACGTTCTGGACATTTCCAGAAGAGAGAGAGAGAGTAACAGAGATAGAGAAAGAGAGATTTAAATTCAGCGCATCAGAATGCCCGTTCTGGACTTTCCCAGAGAGAGAGTAAGAGAGAGAAAGAGTGAGAGAGAGAGAGTGGAAGAGAGAGAGATAGAGATTTAAATTCAGCGCGGCAGAGCGGACAGAACAGCCATTCTACCACGCTGAATTTAAATCTCCCTCTATGTCTGTCCTTCTGTCTCTCTCTCTCTCTCTCTCTCTCTCTCTCTCTCTCTCTCTTTCTCTCTCTCTCTCTGTCTCTCTCTCTCTCTGTCTCTCTCTCTCTCTCTCTCTGTGTCTCTCTCTCTCTCTGTCTCTCTCTCTGTCTCTCTCTCTATCTGTTTATGTGTATATTACTGATTTATAGATTTCCACGAAAATAATCTAATTATGACGACTCCGAGAGATCTGACCTTCACTGGAGGCCCTGAGTGTCCAGTATAAAATTCTAAACACAGACTTGTCATTTTTATTTGTATTTTCTGATCTAGTAAATATACAGAGGTGTTAAAAAAACGAAAATAAATATATAAATTAATTGATTAATTTGATACATAAAACTAAAACTGAGAGTATAACTTTTGTAGATTAAATATTAAAAAAGCTAAAAAAAAAGCTGAGATACGATATATATATATAAATAATCACATATATAGAACCTCACATGGACAATTATTTTAACATAAGGCAGGTTTTTTGGGTTTTTTCAAAGTTCTGTACATTCAGATACAGAGACTTTCATATGGAGTCGGTCCCCTTTACAGCGGCTATAATGCTCTGGACTCTGAGGGGAACTTGTTTTTCTATAACAAACTAACAAATGTTATTCATATAGCAGTACTTAACATTAACATTTTTTTTTGTGTATAATAATGCGATTAAAATTTTACATTTAATAATTACCCAGCAGTAATATACTGTATATTTAAGTTAATGAATACACACAACACACTGAACATTAAATTAAATGATTTTATGAAAAAAAATACAAGTATGTATACTGTACTTTACATTGTGTAGACTAAATATAAATATGTTGTAATTAAAAGAGTAAAATATTCTCCTTTAATGAACTACAATGAACTACAAAGCTACTAAAAGTGAAAGACAAGCTCACAAAAGAAGCTTAAATAAAACAAAAAGGTAAATATTTACTAATCACTTGATGTATCACGTCGTCACATAAAACTAGAAAAATATTTCTAGTTATTACTCAAGAAAGGGTTTTCGATTTAGAATTTCAAATTAAAAGTTCATTTACTAACGTAATTTAAATTTCCCGGAATTATTAGTGTAGAATATGACTAATATAATACACGTAAATAGATAGTAACAAATATATAGTAAGAAAAAAAAAAGAAATATAGCTACATTTTCCAAAATAAACCATATATTTGTGATTGAACAATCAAACACATTCTACGCATTAACAGACTTTTATATATAAATTCATAAGGAGCGACAGAGAGAGTGTGTGTGTGACTAAGAGGGTCTTTTATTTTGGAATTCGACGCGAGGCTCAGCTGAGTCGCTGTGACGTCTTTTGTTTAGCGCGCGCAGCCGGTCGCCACGTGCTCCGCCCGGTCCGCACGAGGGATTATTATAAACCCAAATAATCGGTCCGGTCGGGTTCGGAGGGCCCGACAGCGTTAATGGCGCGAAACAGACAGAAATGAAGCCAGATACAAGCTTCGGTCGTCTGTAATAATCGTTAATAACCCGGGACAGACGGAGAAAGGAGGCGGAGCGCGTGTTCGGACCTTCTGTTTCTCTCTTTCTCTCTGTTTTCTCTTTATCTTTCTCTGGTTCTGGTTCTATTCCCTCACCGATGGACTGCAAGTTTCCGTTTCAGTTGTTTCCTCACTTCTACCTGAACGGGCCGCCGGACTCTAAGTGGATATCCGGGTACGGAACCGGCGGGACCTACGGACCGGTACTGACACGACCCGCCCAGGTACAGACAACTGACCAAAACACACTGGTCTCGTCCACACTACACACATACTGCACATTCATACTATACACTCTTTACACACACACACACACACACACTAGATACACTCTACACACTATACACACTCTACATACACTACATAGACACCGTATGTACACACACAATACACACGGTATATATGTACACACACAATACACACTATATATGCACCATTAAAACTAGACATATACACTATACATACTGTATACACTATATATGCACACTATACACACACATAAACATTACACACACACACAAGTTAAGTTCTGTTGATCATGTGATCAGATTGTTCCCCTACAGTCGTAATATGCTGTAAATTAGAACTTTTTTTCTGTCTTCGTGTCCTTTATGGTGTTTAGGAGGGACATGGGTTGGAAATGAACCGGGGAGACAGGTTTCATGCTGGAATGTGTGGGTGTTTTGCAGAGGACCGCGCGGGGAGGGACGGGGTGGGAGTTTCTGTCCCCGCATGGCGTGAACGGAGAGACCTGGACGCCAGTCGAGCCGGTGGTGACGCCCCTGCTGCCCCCCAATAAAGGTAAAGGCGAGGACGAGACACGTTTTACCCCCAAAAAACAGGGGGTGTCTTTACTTCTGCCGGCGTCCAGTCAGTATAATATCCACTACTTTTTTTGGGGGGGAAGTAA
The DNA here is from genome assembly GCA_037974405.1 of Brachyalestes nurse. Classification (NCBI taxonomy): domain Eukaryota; kingdom Metazoa; phylum Chordata; class Actinopteri; order Characiformes; family Alestidae; genus Brachyalestes; species Brachyalestes nurse. The sequence goes on from JBBPCY010000136.1 coordinate 12,518,119, forward strand.
GAGATAAAAACTTTTGAATCTTTTTATTACTTTTATTTTGGAAAGCACCGAAGTAGTGGATCAAAAAATAAAACAAAAAAATAAATAAAATGGAGAGTGGATTTAGTAAAGCCGCCCTGACCGTAACATCTGAAAGTTAAATATATAATTTGTTCGTATTAAGAATCTAAAAAAAAATTTTTCGTCCTCCTTTTCCAAGCTGGCAAAATCCCCTCTGGACCGTCCTTCAGTCCAGATGACTTCCCAGAACATGTACGTATATATATACACACACACACGTCAATGCACATCTACATAAACACACACACATGCACACACACCCATATACATATATATTTGACCCTATGTGTATATATATATACAAATATATACAAATCCCATGTCCCATACAGAATACATACATACTTATATATTTTGTTATTATAGTGCAGGTCACTGTTGTTCCCTCGTGCACCATGTGAAGGGGTTGCTATGGAGGTTTAGTTGTTTCGGTAACAGTGTTGGCTTACTTGTTGTTCTTTTTTTTAATAGATGCAACATTTCTATGTTCATCACAGCATGGATTCCTTCTCCACCATGGGCCGTCTGCTCGGGGAACACTTCAGTTTCGGTAAAAAGCGTAATAAGGTGTGTGTTTCAGTCTGATGGTGTTTATTTCATCCTCATTATTTCATGTTTATGACCTCTGTCCTGTGTCTTCTGTAAATGTCACATTGTTTCCTGTCCTCCAGGACCAGGTCAGAGCAGGGAGGATGATGGGCTTTTTAACAGGTTTGAAGTATAAGAGGTAAGAGACGCGTCCCTCAGTGTGTCTGTGCTGTCCCGGACCCGTCCCAGGGCTCTAAACGCCCCCTGTCTCTCCACAGATGCGATTTGGCTCACCGCTCAGAGCGGGTGCACCGCTACCAACACCTGCTGGCGAACGTTCTGCCGGACGTACCATCGTCTCTCCTGGCCGAGCTCCTCCACGAGGAACTGATGTTCCAAAGGGACCTGGAGAAGTTCCAGCCTGCCACCACTGGGGGCGCTCTAGGCTTCGTCCCCTTCCCAGAGTGTGATGGGCAGAAGGAGGCGTGTCTGATTTACCCCAGAGGAGAAACTCTCAGCACCCTCAGTATCCTTTATGGCCTCGCGCCGCCGGACCGCTCCGTATTACAGTGCACTGTCACTCCGGTGTGATCTGAAGGTTCTGCGCTCTCACACACACACACTCACACACACACACACACACACACATCTTTACACTCTGAGTTTATATTAATGCTGTAATTTACACACTGAGTTTTTTTTTAATTTATATTATGGCGCTTTTGGTGTTCCAGTGTTCAAACAGAAAACAGGATAAATGGGGAATTACACTGTTTTCGTTCCTTCAGTGTGAAAAACTATTGGCACCCCAACATCGTCCGTCACCTGGTCATCTACACATTTTGGTGCTTAACTGCAGTTCCTCAGACTTCCACCGGGTGGTGCAGGAGATGGACGGGGGGGCGCCCCCTCGCATGAACATGGACAGCGACCCTCTGGTGTTTAATCTGAAAGGGACGATCAGGCAGGTCAGCGTGGCCAGAGTGGACGACGAAGGTGAGACTTCATAGCAACCGTCCACAGCCTGGAGATCATTTATTCCAGTGGCAAATAAGTGACAGTTGTTTACTGTGTGTGTGTGTGTGTGTGTGTGTGTGTGGTGAAGCCCAGGTAGGGGTGCGTTCGGACCATTTCTGTGGTGCGTGGGTGATGAAGGATGGTCAGCGCCCCAGACCACTGCAGGTGATCCAGCTGAAGGAGTGCTGCACCAGCCTCAGCGTCAGGTGTGTGTGAGTGTGTGTGTGAGTGGAGAGGACTTTTGCAGCCTTTGAATCTGTAAATTAAGACCCTTCTGTTTGTTTGCTGATTCTTTGTAGTCCTCATGTTCCTGGAGAGCTTGTTGTGGCCAGTGAAAGTGGAGCAGCCTACCTCTGGACCGTGGGAAATGGGTGAGTGTCTGTGGAGGAGAGGTGGTGGTGCTGGAGGAGAGGTGGTGGTGGAGATGTTCTGCAGATGTTCCTCAGCATGATGAAGTTCTTCTCTTTAGGGTGCAGAAGTTCCGGGACGAGCAGTCAAACCTGTACTTCAACACCAAGTCGCCGTGGCGATGTACCGAGTTCTCGGCTCACCCCAGGGTGATGGTGTTTGCTGACCGGACGGGGGCGGAGCTTACGGACAGCAGGGTAGATGTTATATATATATATATATAAAACAGTAAAATAGTATAGTTTAAGTATCGTATACTAATTTTAATCTTTCTGTATGAGAAGCCAGACGTGTCCACTCCAAATTAAGTCTCCACATGAATTATTGAAGTATTTACTATAAATTATTTAGTACCCAATAAATATGATTTAAAATCTGCTATACATTATTCTGTATGAGCTATGAATTACTATTTATTTCTAATTATCCAGTATTTACTAATTATTCTGTCTTTCTCCTCTGAGTTGTTCAGTGCCTGCTGTATCTCTTCTAAATGGTTTCCTGCTTCATGACGGGTTTCTGACTGAAGGTCTTGTTTCTTCAGAGCGAGAACTGCTCACACACACTGTTCCGGATCGGACAGACGTCCAGCTGTAAGAGAGGAGAACGAGTGTTTTTATCAAAATACCTGAAGGAGAGTCACTCCTACCACCATCTGATCACTACACAGGTAAAACACACACACACACACACACACACACACACACACACACACCTACCACCATCTGATCACTACACAGGTAAAACACACACACGCACACACACACACACACACACACACACCCCTACCACCATCTGATCACTACACAGGAGTACAAGTAGTGGTGCATTTCCCCTTTTCTCTCTTTCTATCTTCCTGTTTATTTTCTCGGATTCTCCCCTTTCTCCCTCCAGTTCTCTGTGTATCTTCTGGATGAGAGAATGCCGTGTATTCCTGCTCTGAAGTGGGAGCACATGTTGGAATCTCCTCCGTGTTTCGCCCAGGTTCTTCCAGCTCTGGGCTCCTGCAGAACCTCCAAGATCCTCCTGGGGGCGCAGGGAGCACAGGAGAGCATTTTACTGCAGTACTCAGGTCAATACACACACACACACACACACACAGTTTTGTAGTAGCAGCTCAGTCAGGTGTATGTAGTGCTCTTAAATTAATGGTGCATCAATGACTGCAGTCCAGACTCCCAGTGCGGTCAAACCTGTGGGCCTTCTGGAGTCCTGGCACAGAAATATTGTGTGTGTGTGTGTGTGTGTGTGTCACAGGTGGTTGTTTAGAGCCGTGCCGGTCTGATGGGCCGGTTCAGAAGCTCCTTAGTCCGTGTGAGAGCCTGAAGCTGCAACTGCTCCCTCACATGCAGAACCAGGCAGAGAATCGGCTGGCAGCACCTGCAGCAGGTACAGCATCTACACACACTTCTGAAATAATGCACAATATGAATATAAAATCACACACACACACGCACGCACAGATATAGATATATATATTACACACACAGATATAGAGATATAGATATATATATATGTGTGTGAGTACATCTCTATCTAGCACTACTCCTGAATTTGTTTCACGTTATTGGGAGTATTTCTTCTTATACAGTGTTAGTGTTATGTAAAATAAATCTGTCTGGACTGTGACCAGATGGCAGCTCGTCAGATGTTGCACCTTCACAGTCCTGCAGACGTTGACTTCTCCCCCGGAAACTTGTAGATTAAATGAAAGAAATGTGAACAAATGTTTTACTGACAGGCTGCAAAGTGTGTAAAGATACAAGGAGCCTAGATAAAGGAGTTCCAGCCACTCAGCATTCAGCACCACCAGTATACTGATCACCGCCTGATCATCTGGGTTCAGTGGCAGGTTGCCAGATGGGCGGTTTTGCTGGTCTGTGTGCTTTGGTCACTGCAGATTTGAGAATAGGCCATCCTCCTTTTTTCTCATTTCTTGTAAGACGTGATAAGGCAGATTTGTGCATAAATCTGGTGCTTATTTCATGAATGAATTATTTTTTATTACAGGCCTTGCTGCGACCCAGAGCGACGGGTTCCTGTCCGTGTTCCAGCTCACGGAAGCGGGAGACATTTTCTGCCAGATGCTGAAGTTACACGATCCCCCGGATTCCTCAGAGGTGCCCCGTCGCGCCGAAACGCCGGAACCCGTCTCTGGGGCAGGAGAGGAGCTGGCGGAGTCCCAGGGGGAGGCTAGAGAGGCAGATATCTCAGACCAGGAGCAGCCTTGGGAGAGCGACAGTGAAAGGGACGAGCAGGGGCCTGTCTGGGACGAGCAGGGGCCTGTCTGGGACGAGCAGTGGCCTGTCTGGGACGAGCAGGGGCCTGGCCGGGACGAGCAGGGGCCTGGCCGGGCCCAAGGTGTCAACGGTGAACAGGACGCAGAAGAAGGGGTCGACTATCAATCCGCATCAGTTCCGGACTTGTCCGAGTTTTTCTCTCGGGTCGTCCGCCCTCGTCCAGTGAGGCCAGCGACCCCGGAGACAGCCAGCAGGAACCTGAAGATCATCTGGAAAAAGTGGCTGGACACTCTTCTGAACGGAGCAGAGGAGGAGGAGGAGGAGAAGAAGAAGAAGAAGGAGGAGAAACACAGGCAGCTGGAACACAGGCAGCTGAAAACCAGGGACATAATGAGGTTTAAACCTCAAAACGAAGACCAGCTTGTGAAACAGGACTATCTTAGCTTGAAGAAGGATCTCGAAGAAGCCCTAGAAAGGGGGAAGCTGCTTGTTCATAGGGAAATGTTCCTGCCTCCTCTGAATGTCACCCCGTGTCCAGAGCAGGTGGACCCCTCGGACTGGCCGGACGACCTGAGCCAGCGGCTCAGCGCCTCCTGGGGCGATGGCTGGAGTAACTGGTGGGATGATAAGTTCGGCCTGAACCGGGGCACCAAGATCGAGGCTCTGCGTAGAAAGCGCCGGCAAGAGAAGCGAGCCAAACACTGCAACCGCATGGCGCTTTCCGGGAGCTTCACCTCATCCACCAGCTACCTGGAAGACCTTTCAGGGTGGGCTTCCAGCACAAGCCAGCATCCGGACTCAGACTTGGGGACTTTCGTGGATTCTCAGGGCGGTTCGCAGTCTGAACCCGAGACGGTACCCAAGGTCCCTGAGAGATCTTCGCCCGTCGCGGAACCGGTTAAACCGAGGAGTTTTCCGAGTGATCGCGAGCAGGAGCGGGTCCTGGACGGTCCACAGTCTTCGGGACGGACCTCTACATCCGTCTTCTCTCCCCTGGAGAACTTTTATAGGACGGTGAGCCAGCAGCAGAGGTCACAGCACCAGCGGCGGCAGCAGCAGGACTACCTCACCTCTCTGTTCGGCTCTCAGGAACCCTCTCAGGACCCTGAGCACGTTGACAACGCCACTTTGGCTGTTTGCTCGGGGTCCGTCTCGTTGCAGCGCCCACGTTCATCACTAGGAACACCACGTCTGACCCAACAAAGAACGTCTTCGCAGGCTTCCCAGCCCCAGAAGAAGAAATCTCGACTGGGCTTCTAAAATGGTGAGTCAAGACCTCTTTAATTTATTGTGCTGAATTGGTGAAATGCCCGTTTGTTTTCCACACTCTGTCACTCTGGGCTCCGGCATGATGCCCCTTATTTTGACGGTGCTTGGTTTGGGTGCGGTGCGAAAGCCATTTAGAACAGGGCTAGTTGTGAGATGATAGGCCTGCATAATTAGGATTAATTTCTGTGGCCTAAACCGCAAAGCAAAGGGCTTTTAAAGTTCAGGGCTCCTCGAGTTATGCCACAGATGAAAAAGAAAGAGGACATAAATATTCTGTACTTTTACACTGTACTGTACTGGAGAAGCCGACTCCCTCACTCATACGCCGCATTACCGCGTATTCTTTTAGCGAGCGCAACTAGTTCACCCACGTAGTCCGTAAGAACGAGGATAACGGTGTAAACCAAAACTGTCACGTCTCAATTTCTTAATGTTTTTATGGTAGTGAGTGTCGTAAATTCGAAACGTCGCATGTCGAGACAGTTGTAACCCAAAGACCCCTGGAGTCTCACCGTCAGGAGCACCCTGATTGTTTAGGGGCTGATTTGCCTATTGCAGAATTGTGGACTAGTAGGCGATGTATCAAGCAGCCCTGATGAGGTGGTTGAAAGGAGGTTTTTTTAATTTGACGGTTCTGGATGCTGCCAGTGAAGCATCAATTAAATGAAAGAGAAGTGAAAGTTCTGACAGATGGAACAGCATTCGATCTGTGTGTGTGTGTGTGTGAGAGAGAGAGAGCACGGTCGGTGACGTCTTCTTACGCAAAAGCAGGACAGTTCCCTTTTCCGCAGTGTTCTCGGTCAGGAGCTGTTTGGACGTCACAGGTTTCTCCACATTAGGGGCGAAGAAAAGAGCGGTATGTTGTCTGAGTGACGAAAAAATGTTTTTCACACTTAAACCTGGAAGGCCAGGATTAAGCAACTCGTCCCCTATGTACACAGTTTACCGTACACAGTTTACCGTACACAGTTTACCATACACAACTGTTGACTGCATAGAATTTACCGTATACAGCTATTTACTGTAAAGAACCCTTTACTGTATAAACAGCTGTTTACTATAAAGAACCCTTTACTGTATAAACAGCTGTTTACTGTAAAGAACCCTTTACTGTATAAACAGCTGTTTACTGTATAGACCTGTTTACTGTATAGAACCCTTTACTTTATAAACAGCTATTTACTGTATAGAACTGTTTACTGTATAGAACCCTTTACTGTATAGACAGCTGTTTACTGTACAGAACCCTTTACTGTATAAACAGCTTTTTACTGTATAGAACCCTTTACTGTATAAACAGCTGTTTACTGTATAGAACCCTTTACTGTATAAACAGCTGTTTACTGTAAAGACCCCTTTACTGTATAAACAGCTGTTTACTGTAAAGACCCCTTTACTGTATAAACAGCTGTTTACTGTACAGAACTGTTTACTGTGTGTATATATAGCTATTTAGTGTAAAGAACCCTTTACTGTATATACAGCTGTTTACCATAGACCCCTTTATTGTTTACTGTATAAACACCTGTTTACTGTAAATAGTCATATACCAAGTTTTTATAGTTGTTTTTTCCATAAAAGAAAAAGAAACTTCAAATTTCAAAATATTTTTTTTAATTTCATATAACATGACAAAAAATAACAATAAATAAGTTAATATCTACAAAGTACTATACATAACTTTTTTTTTTAACTTTATACAAATTTACATTTTTTATATTGACATTTTTACATTTTCTGGCATTTTTTTTGACACTTTTGTCTTACACACATTCAACAGTATTACAGTTACTCCATACAGACACCTAAACCTATCCTTCTAATTTGGCAAATGAAAAGGGTTACAACTTACACACACACACACACACACCAGAACACAACCTGGACATCTCTGAACGTGTGGAACCTTTTTTAGAGAGCCGTTTTGTCCTTGCTGCCACTTTTCTGGTGTATAAAAGCGTGCAAAGTCTGGGTTCTCGAGATGTTCTCCCAGAATAACAGTCTGCCGGATCTCTGATGTGTTCCTCGGCGCCTTCTGGAATGTGACAGATCCGAACATGCACATACTAAACACTTTTTTTTTTTTTTGACTGAGTTTTAGCTGCCTGCGCTGTGCGATCCTGTGTGTGTTCACTTTAGGTAGAGAAAAAAAAGGAGAGAAAAAGTGTGAGAGGTGGCACGACCCTATTAGTGAACGATAAAACCGATAGCAAATCAGTCGTTGGGTTCTAGATTAGCTTATTGTGTGGAACCCAGGCACGGTGGTTCTTCAGCGGGGGATGTTTTGATGGAAGCTGGAACGGAAGAAGCCGCCTCTTCCTGTCTCGCGGCTGGAGGGGGCTTCTCATTGGCCGGTTCAGGCCGGCAGCTGTGTGCGGAAGTGTGCGGGGAAGTAGGGCCCCTCGGCGTCGCTGCCCAGCGAGCTGCTCAGAGACTCCTCGCCCGAACTCAGCTCCTCGCTCCAGTCCTCGCTAGGAGAGAGAGAGAACGTCCACAGTCAGAATAGAGCGGTCTTACCTCTTAAAACGGGCAGTTTGTGAAACTCTGTACATCTGAGGTGTTTCCTGGGGACTATTTTGCCTCACGACGCCCTGCATGTATCCCTCCACCTTGGACCGTTTCAGTTTTATCACCAAATGCCTCAAAAAAAACCAACCCATCACACCACCAATACCATGTAGTGTAAGAACTTTCTGTGAGGAGCCTTGAGGCTTCAGACGTCTGGATCCATTCACCTCTGCTGTGAACAAGCCCACTCTGTTTACATCTTAACTGCTTTTTTAGGAAGACTGTGGAAAAGAAATTCTCTTTAAATATGAAACAGAAAGGCGCAACAGACGCCATGTTAAACTACTTAAATGAACAGTTCATGGTTTTCTTCGTTAATGCGCTATGGGCCAATGGACTGACAAGTGTAAGATATTCCAAGAACACCACAAGTGTATGTGTGTGAATATTGAGGAATTTACACACACACACACACACACACCCTCCTTTAGTCACAGCTGACGGTGCGTACCGGCTGCTCATCGCGTCATTCTTGCCTCAGCCTTTCCTGAAAGGCCGTCTGGTGGCAGGCCACGCCTCTGCCTCGAATGTTTCCACAACCACAGTGCTGTGAACTTTGATGCAACCTGCCAGCAGATCCTTATGCTGAACCTGAAGGTGCCTGGAAGCAGGCTGTTGCCGGGGAGTTGGGTAACAGTGGGGTAAACTGTGTTGCTAAGACGTGACTGGTCACTCCCATCCGTCACAGCACACTGGTATGAAACAAGAGGGCGGGGCCAGGCCAGCTGCCGGTGAGACGAGGCGAGGCAGTGACGCGAGAGTGACTATGAGCAAATATGCGTACATGGAAGTAGAATGCTGGTGTTGTGACACCGAATACTTGAAAGGGGCGGTTTCGGGCAGCCGATACAAGGCTGAAGTCGAATGTTGACACTGAACTGAAACAACCTGCTGGTCCTGAGGTTCCCCTAAAATACCCAGCTGAATGTTTGCCTTCAGTTTCCGTTTCGCTGATGTAAACCGGTAGAACATTACCTAATCCCAGCCACAGCCTGCCTCTGCATTTCTTTTTGTGTTTGTTTTTTTTTTTTTGTTGCTATGTTTGAAACAGTCCTATTGTACATTCTTAAAACTTGTGGCGTGACAAGGTTTTGGATAAGCTCGGGATTAAAAAGGACTACAAGGCTTTTAGATGTGAATTACATCTTTTCTGTTTAATTCACTGGTTAAGATTTAAATAAAGTATGTGATCTGACCACGGGACCTTTTTTGTTTCATTACAGTAGAGGTGAATGGAACCAGACGTCTCCAACACTAATATAGTGGAGGTGAATGGAACCAGACGTCTCCAACACTAATATA
>JBBPCY010000136.1:12548680-12567960 GCA_037974405.1 Brachyalestes nurse
TCTCTCTCTCTCTCTCTTTCTCTCTCTCTCTCTTTCTCTCTCTCTCTCTTTCTCTCTCTCTCACTTTCTCACTCTCTCTCTCTCTCATTTTCTTTCTCTCTCTCTCTCTCGTTCTCTCTCGCTCTCTCTCAGTCCTGCCACCACATACACATTTAATTTTTTGCTATACAAACCTTTATGGGTTTTTTTTTTTCATTTTCTTCATATCTGTCATATAGTTAAAAAAACTCTATATAAGTGGCTGGGTGGTCAGGTGGAACAACTGTTAAAGGTTTGCAAGTTCATATTCTAACAAAAGCCATATGAATGATCTTATACTAAGAAAACCATGAGTCTTCTAATAGGTGAATTTGTCCACTTCGAGGTGTACTTCCAGCTGTTTGCTTGTATAGACACACTCTGTTTGTATACTTAATTCAGTTCAACTCAAAGAGCATCACTGGCACGACCCTGTGCATGTACAGACTCGCCAAGGCATTGAAATGAAACAGTGAAAGATTTAACAATAAAATGAGGTAAAAGAGTGAATACAATTACAGAAACAAATAATCATATTGATTCTACTACTAATAATAATACTGAAATAAAATATAGCAGCAGATTTAAAGAGATGTATGAACTAGAAATAGATCGTAAAGTGTCAATAACCTCTATAGAAAAGCGCTTTCAATAGAATGCGACATTCTGGAGCACCCGCACATGAGTCTAAGGTCACCATGTCCAATGTCAACCATCAGCTAGAGGAGTATAAACCTCTCCTCTGAGCTGAGGAGCAGTGGAACTGCAATATGCAGTCTCAAGACCTTACATCACTAATGCAATCAAATCTTCACAGCAATGTTCTAACATCTAGTGGAAGAGACTGTTGCTTCAACAAAGGGGCACAAAATTTCATTTTAGCACCCTTGATTTCAGCGAAACGATGGATGAGTAGGACTTTACAAACCTTTGGACATGTGTGAATGAAGGAATCTACAGTGTAAGTGACCGTTACCAGAGATGCGAGGCTATGCATTTTCACTTTCAGACCTTTGCACATCAAAGGGTCTCTTTAGAGGGTTTTCCTTCCCAGTTTGCTCTGGAGGTAATACAGTTTCGGGCGGCAGACTCTAGGGGGCGCTGTAACTTTGAGGATTTTGGACTCGCGAGCTTAGCTTTTTGACTGACTGAGTATCTAATTTTTCAATGCATTTCAAACAAAGGTCGAGCAGCGTTCCCTATTCCCCGCAGATCCAGCAGCTCATTTTATCTGATGCGATGTTGTGCCATGGCTAGAGAAGGAAAACAGATGCATTATTTATAGCGGCGCAGTCTTTTGAATGATCAAGCACAGCTACACTGTGTTTGTTTGAAGTGCCGAGCTGTGTGGCTCGCTGTCCCCTCGCTGCGGAAAGGTTTATTGTGAGGAGGCTGGAATATCAGGCTGGCTGATTGATACTGATGACCTTTTTTGTCCCAGACACAGAATGAAAAGCGCAGTCTTAGGTCAATAACTGATTCTCCAATATAGCAATAATTTAAACGAGTGATGTTATGCATTTATATTTTCATTTTCTGTCATGTGTCACAACCACATTTTCTATTGTATTCAGCAGAACAGGCTTAGGCTTAAGGCTGGACCACACAACCAACTGAGCCACACACATATATACTTTGAATGACAACTCGAAAAATTATGCAGATTTTCAGTCTGGCAAAGTGTTCTGTGGTGCATACAAATGAAGCAGAAGCATGTACATGAGATCCTTCTCTGTGATAGAGAGGGAAATGCACAAGTTTGTCTAGAACTTTGGCAATAATTTGGTTTTCATCTGAAAGGTTATGAAGAACTGCCTACCTAGCCTGCATTTTTATTTTACATTTTCTTTCTTTCCATAGTGTGACTTTTGGCATTTCTATGGTTTTTATTCACCAAAAACAGTCATATATCCCCAGGATTTAAACTGATTGCAACTGTGATTAAGATTTTAAGATTTTTGTCTGTTCTGATTGACTACTCTTTATTGTTTCTTGTTCCAAAAGCAGTCCAGGATAAAACATTCTTTATAACTTCATTGTGAATGGGTGGAACTGATCTACTGTATGTCAATGCATGTTTATGTTTGTTTATTGCATTTTGCACACGCTCTTATCCAGAGCTGTAAAGAAACCCTGTCAGAAAAAAAGTAACATGTATGGAACGTAGGACAACACATACAATTTAAATATATGTTTTTTTTTGTTTGTTGCCAGAGTCATGACAAACAAAACTAACCTGCAGCTGTTTAGATGGCTGCTGGTGCCAGTGTTTATTCTGTCTCCTTATCCTATGCACTTAGCTGGATTATTTACTTTCTCCTCTCTTGAGGCCACATCATTTTACAGTGCAGATTCCTTTCCTCAGAAGATGAGAATTATACCAGACAGGAGACAGAGATGCATTCCTCAGCTTGCTGGGTTTCTTGTAGAAGAGGAGAGAGGCATCAAGTACAGTCATATGCAAAAGATTGAATGAACAATTCATGTTTATTTGATTAACTTACATATATTAGAAAATAACATGTGGCCTGCAAAAGTTATAGCATGTGTCATGTTTATTTACAGTATGTTACAATTTTTACTATAGATAGATAGATAGATAGATAGATAGATAGACAGATAGATAGTTAGCACTGTAAAGAGGACTTAAAGTGTAGATATGCTGGTTAATATTTTGATTCACTAGTGTTTTTCCCATTGAGGAATTTGGATGAAGCTGGGACATGATGCTGGACATTTCTAGAACGTTTTGGCATTTTTAATCCACCTCTTTGATATTGCATCATCACAGCTGGATGCAAATTAAAAAGCAAAGTTATTGGAGGTACGGCACTTCAAAACCTTTTCAGCAAAATCCTGGATACTATATGCAAATTCTACTATAAAGAAGGCTCAAGATTAAATCTCGTATTGCAGTAAAACACACTACAGTGAATACCAGAGCAACTAATACGACCCTTTCTGACCTGAGAAACTCTTAAGCCAGCTGTTGGGGAAAAAGTTAATGAACACAAACTATATGTGGATCCAGGCCATTTGTGAATATACACTGTAGCGTCATGCTTTATCGAGTCCTACTGCTTTTGTTTTGACTTGAACTGTCTGTTGATGTTTATAACTTCTCCAGCGTGGCAGCTCAGACTGTGAGATATCTTGCAGTACCATATTTCCATGCAGTCTGCAGAGAAATGACATGTGAAATGATACCAAAAAAAAACAGACAGTAAAATTGTAGTAAATCTTGCAGTGTATATTGGTTCAGGCTATATGGCAAAAAGCGTGTGGCCCACCCATTGTGAACAGGTCCATATAATTTATCATACTGCCTCTGAATGTGTCAGCATACAAACTATTCAGCAGGAGCTTCATGGATTCAGTTTCTGAGCGGGTGAACACAAGACCAAGATCACCAGCTGGTGGTTTGGTTTGGTGGTTAGGGAGTTGCCCCTGTGGTCTGTAGGTGGTGGGTTCTAATCCCAGGACTGCCAGTGGCACTATTGAGGTGCCCTTGAGCAAGTTACCGTCCCCACATGCTGCTTCCCTTGGGTGAATGCAGTAAAAGCAGGGAAAGAATTTCACAATGTTCACACTGTATGCTGTGCTGTGTTCACGTGTGACAAAATGGATTCTTTACACTTTACAAATTACCAGAGAGTCATGCTGCACCATCCAGTCTGTTGGATGAATCTTTGTATGACAGATACAAGAAGAATACTACCTGAATAGTGTGAACTGTAACTTTTGGTAGAGGGGGAATAATGGTCTAAGACTGTTTTTCATGGTTTGGACCCCTTCGCTCCAGTGAGGAGAAATCTAGATGCTACAGCATGCAGTGATAAACCTAACCATAGAGAATTGTGCCTTTTCAGTTTTGTGGCAACCATTTCAGAAAGCCCTTTCTTGTTTCAGCATGATATTTGAAAGTCAGTCAAGTCCCACTCTTGCTTCAGATCTGGAAAAATCCATCAGTGTTTCAGTTCGTCCTTCCACTGTCCTTCCAATTTCCCTGAAAGCCTGAAATAACTGAAAATCATCTACATGCATTTTCTGCTTCATTACTGAATAACTTGCCTGGAAAACAAATAAATCAAAGGGTGATCTCTGACTTTTACATGGTACTGTATAGACTAAGAGCATATACATTTATTGGTTGCTTCCCTTTGCATTGCACTGTGGTCTGAACTCAGTCTGAACTGATCAGACTAATTAATCCTCAGCCTTTATTAACCTGAAAACATACACTATGTGGACAAAAGTACTGGAAGGCCTGACCATTACACCCATTGTGCCCATTCATTCTGCCGAGCATTCACGAGGTCCACCTGTCTCGAAATCTCTGCTATAGTTCATCCCAAAGGTGTTGGATGGGGTTGAGGTCAGTGTGGCCCAGTCAAGTTCTTCCACACTGAACTCATTCAACCATGACTTTATGGAGCTTGCTTTCTGCACTGGGGTACAGTCATGCTGGAATAGAAAAGGTTCTTCCCCAAACTGTGTCCACAAAGTAAGAAGCACGGCGTTTCCCAAAATGTCTTGGTATACTGAAGCATTAAGATTACCCTTCACTGGAAATAAGGGGTCTAGCCCAAACCCTGAAAAACAGATGTGTACCAATACTTTTGTCCATATAATGTATCTCTGCTTTCACTCTGATTTGTCTGTATAACTCGGATCAGTTGTACATTATTACACTGTAGCCCCATTATGCTTCAACATGAATTAATAGTAAACTGTGGTATACTTCTCTAATATAAACTGCCCAAAATTTTGTAAGCACATTGCTTTCTTGTGAAATTTGCATTCCACTGCTACTTTTGAATTAAGTATGGAAAAAATATCTTTGCTCCTAGGTATACTTAGTTCCAACACTCCAACAGTGTCATATTCTTCAAAGTGTTTTACTTAATATGAGTAGAAGGTTTCACCTAAATAATAATTTGTCAGTTTAATAGTGTCACCAAAAGTGGTCTAAACACCTGAAAGGTTTGAGTGCTGACATCATAACAACGGGATAAAACGTCTGGGCCTTGACAATATTCCCAAGACAGGGCTTTTAGCTTTTGAGGCTTCAGTTTTGCTGCTTTGCAGAAAGAAACGTCAAGATCTTATTTAATACAAAAAGTTATGTGTAATACACTATGTAAAGGAACTGACTCAGATCAGTGTTGAGGTTTAGGTTTGCCCATGTATAACTACTCACACCTCCAAAATCTCAACCACATATTGTGAGAACCTGATAGATCAGTTCACTCTTGAGTTGGGACAAAATATAAAATGAAAGTAAACAAAAAGTGTTCTAAAGTGATCTCCTTTTGTCCAGTCACATACATTGCACAGGCTTCAATGTTACATACTCATATGTCATAGAACTTTACTAAAGACTATATTGAAGGCCTGTGTTTATGTTGTAGATGCCGCAACTCCTGGTTCCTTTCACCACCACTGTTAAAAAAAGGATTTGGTAATAATCCAGTCCATTTTGAATTCTGTGTTTTTGTGATGTCACAAAAAAAAACGTTATCTACTATATATCCTATAGCTACGCCGGCGTATTAGGGCCATTGTAAAAAAAAAATAAACGGGGTTGGGGAGCGGGGTAAAATTAGGAAAAGAAATTCAGAAATTCTGAGATTGATGTCATATATTTGTGTGAAAAAACTCAGATATTCTCTGATGTTGTAAAGTCATACATTTGCGAGAAAGAAAACTCCGAAATCCTCCGAGATGTAAGTAGTAAATTTATGAGATGAAAAAGTTGGATATTCTCTGAGTTTAAAGTGGTAAATATACAAGAAACCGCTCACAGATTTACGAGAAAAAAGTCAGAGATTCTTTGAGATCAGAAAGTCGCAAATATGCGAGAAAAATGTCGGAGATTCTCTGAGAATTTAAAGTTGCAAATTTACAACTTTATCTTTTTTCTTTATCTTTTTTTCTTATCTTGTAATTTTACCCCCCACCCCAACCCCGTGTTTTTTTCTTTACAATGGCCCTAATACGCCATTGTATATAGCAGTTTGGACCATGAAAAAAATTATAAAGGTGTTTTAGTACATATTACATTTTGAAAACTGCACAATGCGGGACAGCCAGTCAGAACAGAGGTCATTTACATAAATCAGTCTTTAATGCACAGCAGCAAAAGAGACAAAATCACAAACACCACAAGTGGACCTCTGGGAAATAATGGCAGTCACTAGTGGTTAGGGTGTGCACCCTGCGATCAGAAAGTCCTAGGTTTGTGGGTTTGTGTCCCAAGGCTGCCAATGGCACCACTGAGGTACCCTTGAGCAAGATACCACCCCACACACTGCTCCCCGGACACTGTGTTCCTGGCTGCCCTCTGCTTCACTTGGTGAATGGGTTAAATGCAGAGGAAGAATTTTGTGCTGTTCACACTGTGGTGTGTTCACGTATGACAGAATGGTCACTTTACGCTTAAATATCTTTAAATATCTTTATTTCTTCAGGTACTGAATTCTGATCAGAGCTCTTTGGTGCTGTGTGAGACGCTGATTGAGACTGTTTATGCCGAGCGGGGCCAGGTCCTGAAGTCCAAGGAGCGCAGACTGTTTCTGTTCAGCGACATGTTAATCTGTGCCAACATCAACGTCAAGTAAGTATCCCAGCCAAGGTCGGTCCACTAACCTTCCTTTTGTCCATCCCCATCTCCCTCAGGCCCGTCTGAGTGATGGCGGCTCATCAGCAGGTCTAAATGTGGTACGGGCCCTCCCGAAACATTAGGCCCGAGGCAGAGAGGTTAGCCGTAATGGCGGAGACGCTGCGCTGAATTGCGCAGAGTCAAATGGGCCTTCATTATCTTGGAACAAATGGCTGGGTGTTTAGCTACTGAAGCAAGGATTATATCCATAGATCACTGGCATAAAAGGTTCTTCCGTCCTCCTCAAATAGATTATCTATGACAGCACCATTGATCACATTGCAGCGGAGCAAAAGGTAAACAGCGAGGAGGTTTTTTTTATTCTCTCTCTCTCTCTCGTGCAGTTTGCAAAATGCTCATGTTGATGCCTCCTCTTTCATCTTCACAATGATCACCATTCTGTATCTTCTTAGGAACGCTATTCTCCTGAAGTTGACTTTGCTCGCCCTTTGGAAAAAAATTTAACAAAGTGATCACAACGTTGATTGTGCGTCGTTCCAGGAATACATGAATAGTAATGAAGCCTCAGAACAGCCGGGGGTGTCACTCTCCGTTCTTCATGCCCACGGCTGATCAGACGCATTGTAATTTCAGCCCAGTGTTCCTTTTATGACAACTCAAAGAGCGCTCTTTTACTCTTTTGACAGAGTCGTGTGATGTTCAGATAAGTTTTAATTTTTTTTTTGGAGGGGGTGGAGAGAGGAGGTAAAGGTGGGAAGATTTCGATGAGAATTTTGTTAATTGCGTTTGTGCCACCAGGGGGCCCCCAGACATCAGCAGCCTGGTTCCTGTAGGGCCCAAATACACCATGAAGTGGAGCGCCCCCTTGATGCAGGTACAGGTAGTGGAGGTTGGACAAGAAGTGGCCCAGAGCAAAGACCTGCTGTTCCAGCCTGGAGGGGTCAAACGGCAAGGAAATTCTTCAGCGTCAGGTAACTTCGACCTCTTTACATCCTCATAATTAAATTTTGTGGAAATTTTGGAAAAATGAGAAAAATTCCACTTCAATGAATACAAATGTGTGGGTTTTATCTGAAAGAGGAGAGTGACGTGGGGGAGGGAGAGAGAGAGAGAGAGAGATTCCAGTAAAATACACAAAAATGGACCGACGCTGTCAATATTGCTATGAAGCTCTTGTTCTGATAACTCCTGCGTTTCATCAATTGCCTATTGTTCCAGCATCAGTAGCACTTTCAGTGTTTATTTTTGTGTCCTCTAATGCCACATGCAAATTGTCCAGGTGAGCTGATAATCAGCTTTGTTTTGATACAGAGTGGGGCTCTTTCTAGCAACAAAAACTCGGTTTCTTTGCTGTTGGCTCTTGACTTCCAGCCAGAAACACTCTTTTTCACTTAGAAGAGTTTATAGATAATGGGGAATTTTTCCAATATAGATGGACAAATGCGCTTTACTGATCCTTGAGGGAAAATTAGGGCAGCAGCAGAGGAACATTGATTGGTATGTACACAAAAATCACACATAATTACACTAATTTGCACAAACATTGTAAATGACAGCAGTGCACAATGTGGAGCCATTGTCAGGCAGCGATTTGGGGTATTGGAAAGAAGGTGCTGAACAAATCACAGTTATCTGTAAAATATAAAGGTAGCAGTGCCACAAATTTGTTCCACAATTTGAAATTCCACCTACTTCAAATTGAACGCCTGGAACTAACTCACATCAAATAACATGTCGAAGTAACCAGCTGAGAAACAACTGTCTCCAAATCAACAAAAAATTCAAAAATGGAAACAGTTCATATGTGCAGAGCCAGCTACGTCGCCATGATCCCAGTTAGTTTTGTAGAAAAGGCTCATTATAACCACTATGGTGCTTTTAAAACAGTGTCACATGCAAATGCCCACAAAGAACAAAAATGCCCAGATTTCTTTTGTTTTAGGTCTTAGAAACAAGCAGAAAAAAACACAAGATCATTGAACCTGGAAGAATTTTCAGAATAGTTGGGGAAAACCCACAGAGGGGTTCCGGAGAGCAGCCGAGCCAAGTGAAAGAGCAGCAATCGACAAGCATGTAGGAGAGCAGACTTTTATTTGTTAAAATCAGATTTTACTAATACACTCTGAGTTCTACGGGATTTCTAAGAAAGAACTGATTAGATGAATGAGGCATTGAGTAAGAAATCCAGACTTCCTTGAGGAGAGTTTTGAAAAAGAGGATGTTGTTTTTGGAGCGGATAAATGCTTTCTGATTAGATGAGTATCTTACTGTATACAGGACACAGTGTTTAGGCAGCTATACTCTACTGGCGATGTGAGATATGAATTGTTGTTTGCATAGAAATTCCTCCCTGTTGTTTATTCAGGGGGATGGCAGCACTAGATAAGAAAAACTTTGAAACTTCCTTTCATAATGACAGTACACCTCGCTACCCATTACACATCCCGTTAACGTGCGTTCTGAGCGGAAGTCCCGTCGAGACTTTGAATTAATCGAGCGATTTCTCGTGAGCCGAGACACCCTTTTACGTCCTGGCTGGATGGGTTTATCTCCTCGGCGTTCGGAGATAGAGAAAGGAACAACAGAGGATGGCCTGGGAAATCTCATTTCACTCTCTGATAGACCACAAACATATTCAGAGAGTGGTCATCAATCTGCAAAGATTACCACCCCCCACAGCCTCTACACTTCCAATTAGAAAGAGAGGGAATGAAGATTGAATCAGAGCTGAGCCTTCCCACCTAAAAGTAGAGAGAGAGAGGGAGCGAGAGAGAAAGAGATAAAGGGATGAGGGAGATTGAGAGGAAGAGATAGAGAGAGAGAGTGAGATAAAGGGTGATGGAGATCAAGATAGAGAGAGATCGATCAGGTGAGAAATCAAAAGAGAAAGAAAGAGAGAGTACTAGATAAATATGACAGAGCAGCCACGTATGAAACAGTACCAGTTTATTGTGATGGTGCAGGGGTTTTACAGTGGCCACTCTATGGTTGAAATGTTGATGACATTCACACAAACATTGTCCAGTGCTGAAATACATTCAGAGACTTTTTCACACTGTACATTTAGAGATGATTTTATCCTATTGAATTGTCCCTTGAGTTGTTGATGTAAGTGCATATCTATGCTTCTCATGGTAAAATGCTTTCTGTGTTCCATCGTGTTTTCTGTCACAATATAAAAGGGGCTCCGTGCTGCCTTTATTGTTGGTCGTGCTGGAATAGTTTCTGAACAGGCACAAACTTTCAGACAAATCAAGCCTCAGGCTTTAGAATTTGTAGAATTTCTGTGTATGTATATATATTTATAAATTCTAAAGCCTGAGGCTTGTTTTGTTTTTGTTTATTTTAAATAAACAGCAGTGTATTAACCAGTAAACACACACTCTTGCTTATATTTTCATGTATAGATGACAAAAAAAACAAGTTAAACATCTTGTGTTAATAGAAAATAGTAATTAAAATTAGTCTTACCTAATAGAAAGTAAGTGAGATGGCTAAATGTTTTAAAGGTCGCTGTTTAATGTTTCCCTATGAAACTATTACAGAGCCTGTTCCTTTAAGGAACCATGCATGCTGGGATATGTAGTCTTTCAGGGGTGTGTGTGTGTAGTAGAGTTTCTTTCCATGGCTGCTCCGTTCGCGAGTGCTTTTCGCCACTCGAATGCTGTTTTTGAAGACAGAAAATAAATTCTCTCCTTCTGAGGGAGGAAAACACAGACCTAGCTCCCCGTATCGTCTCATTTTTGGACCTGCCGAGCGAACGACGGCTGGTTAGCAGCCGCTAACATCGAGGCGAGAAGGCAACAAAACTTACGCTTGTAAATGTAGTTCCGCTTTACTTTAATCGCCTCTTCCCCGCCATACCGTGTATTCTCCGTATGACATCATGTACCGAATCGTGACTCAGGGACCGTGATGGTTCGGAACCAATACATGTACCATTACAGCCCTAGTATATAGTGTATATATAGGCTACATGACACCTACATAATGTCATAAATAACAAACAATTTATAAAGTGCTGCTCAAACCAGCAACACTTGAACATGTTCTGATGCAAATGGAGCATTTTGATGCAGTGTGTGTGTGCTTGTCTCAGGTTTATATAGTGTTATATATGTTTAATGTGTTGTCATATGTTTAATACAGTCTTATACATAAACAACGTGCTCTCTGATACAAATTTGGCTCCACAGCCTACTTACAACCACCAAACTCAACATTCAGAGCACACCCAAACACATACACAACTAATTTGGATACCCAGAAAGTACATGGCATTTCACACTGGTGTAACCCAGATATGTCTCTTATAACCCCCCCATCTGTCGTAGCAGAATCACATTTCTGTGCTTCCATATCATAAAGGTACAGCAGTGTGTTTCTGCTGGACTTATCTCCTCCAGCCCTGTTTAGATGCAACTGCTGCTCCCACCTACGAGGGAGCTAGAGCGCCTTGCATCCACTTATTACTCATTCATCCCACTCAGTAACTTTCCCAATAACCCCCACCTGTCCTTCTGAAAAGAGATTTCTACTTAAAAGGGTTAAAATCCCTCATAGTTCTTGCATTTAATTGTTTTCCCTGAGACCCAGTCTTATGTTTGTACCAAACAATAGTTGTGACCTATTCTTATGTGATGGTTTGTAAATCTTTTTATCCTATAGAACTGAAAAGGCTGCAGTGGACATTATTTACTGTACCTTTAAGACTGATATATGAAAATGATCTCTGTTGTGCCTTGTACTGGACTTCATTGAGTCTGAAACACTACTCAGAATTTGAATGTAAATGTGCGAATGGACAGAGCTAAACCACTCTAGGTAGATATATGCAAATGCGATGTTTTGCAAATATATGCAGATGCAATGTTACAAAATCTCTCTCTCTCTCTCACACACTCTCTCTCTGTGAGGAGAAACTGTGATTAGGCACCAGGGTGTTCCTAATTTTTGAATACTGTATGTTAAGGCTGCTACTATGGATATAAACAGCACTCGTTGGAAAATGAGAGGAATAAACACAGCAATCGTAAGACTATGGCATAGAGCATCAGTCCATATGTCCATAATAAGGAGTAATAAGGCTTCCATTCTGCCTTAGAACACTGTTACACCAGTTTCCAGCAATTTCTAAGGAAGAGAGTGGACCATTTTTCATGAACAGAGCGAGTTAGGAGCAAGCGAAGCGTGTTAAAAGCTTTTGTGACTTTTGCCAAAGAAAAACCCATTCAGTCGTACAAAAAAAGAATAAAAGGCAACTCATCAGTGCTTTCCTCCGGCACTTTCCGCTCCGAGCCTCACACAGAGTAACGTGTTTCTAAACTCTCGCTTGGACTGCAACTGTCGTATCCAAATTTTGCAGTAATGGCATTAGCCTCGATAATCTTACTGCTGGGTTCAGACCAGGTCAATGGGGCGCCAGAGACTTCAGCGGCTCTTTCGTAAGCTCTTATTTGTGTATGTGTGTGTGTGTGGGGGGGTGCGCTGGGCATTTATTTATTTATTTATTTATTTATTTAACAGCTGTTCCTTTTGTTCTCAAGGTAGTTTTCCAGGGTACAGTCATGTGAAACGCATGAATGTCCCTAGCTCAATGCCTTTTTATTGATTCTCTGTGTAAATAGGCACACATCCACCAAAGAGAACACACCTCTGTGTATTTTAGCTCTTAGAACTCGGAGTATATTAGTAAAACCAGCATAAAAATAAATAAAAACAGTCTAGAACCGGTGTTTGTTCTCCTACATGTCGCCGTTTGCTGCTCTTTCTCTCGGCGCGCCGCTGCTCGGCCGCTCTCCGGAGGCCCTCCCTCTGCGGGTTTTACCCACCCACTTGTGGGCGGAGACTATCCTGAAAGTCACAGTTTGGGTGACTTTTGAAATCTAGTGTTTGTTAGCCACGTGCTCCAGTACTAAACTGAAGCATCAAAATTTGAACTCCAAACATGTCTTGTCCAATAAATAATATCAATAATATTAAGTGGAGAATTTTTTACCAGTAGTTGTCATAATTTCCAGAACTTAATTCATTCAAAATAAATAAGAAACACAGAAGTATTGAGTTATGATTTAATTCTGCTCCGTTTTTGTTTCTTGAGCTTTTAATTACGGTGTTCAATTCATGCGGTTCCAAATAGGGCCCTAATGAACAGTACTAGCTGAAGTGTGAGAAACATTTTGTTTATGTAAATGTTTAAAAATAGCACTTACATCAGTGGCAGAGTTTCACTTTACGCCTCGTGACATTACCGCACCCTGAATGGAAATGTGGTGCAGAAAGCCTTGAAAATTGGCATTTAATTTGCGATTAGAAACGCAGAGTGTACCTGCAGCAAGGCACTTCCCAGGCCCTGCATTTTTTTTCCTTCTCCTGCTGGAGTCTTTAAAGGTTCAAAGTGGTGGGGCTCGGGTGCACCCCGTTAGTCACACATAGCAAAGTGGGTTTTGCATTAAGATGGAAGGTCACAGGTTCAGCTGAGCCCAGCTGGACCAAACCTCTCTCTCTCCCTCTCTCCTGCAGTTCACAATCTGTCACTGACAGACATGCTGCCTGCCTCAAATGCTAACAGGTTTCCCTTACTGCTGTGTCTGTGTCTCCCTCCACCCCCAGCTCTTTCTGTCTAATGGATCACGCCATGCCAACTCACCCAGGATCCGGCAGGTCAAATAATGAATTTCAGTGAAGAAAGTCATTACATGACATTACCTCACATTTATTTGGCAGACGCTTTTATCCAAAGTGACTTACAATTCAAGGAAATAAGTTTCAGGACAGTGTGAGGACCAGAGGAGAGTTCTAAGTGCTAAAATCTTAATGTAAGAGTAATGCAAGAAGAGAGACAGTGCATCAGGAGAGGATATGCTCTCTGAACTGATGAGTCTTCAGGAGGTTTTCTGAGAGGGATTCTGCTGCTCTGGTAGCCTTCAGCAGCTCGTTCCACCAGCGGGGAACCAGAAGGAGACCAGTCTGGACTGGGTTTACCTTGTGTGTAGGGATGGCAGAGCCAGACGATGTTCCTTGGAGGAGCTGAGGGAGTGAGTAGGAACATAAGGCTGCATGATAGGATTAAGGTAGCTGGGTGCAGACCCAGATCACTCTGTTGGCAAGAGTTAGTGAGCTCAATTTAATTCAGGCAGCCATGGCTAGCCAGTGTAGGTCAGTTAGCCGTGGGGTGATTTGCGACCTTTCTGGGTTGGTTGAAGCCCAGCTGAGCTGCAGCATTCTGAACCAGCTGTGAGGGTCTAGGAGACCCACTAGGAGGGCATTCAAGCCAAAACCTCTACTGAATTCACGCAAACATGCAAACATGCACATTTTAATTGCCTCTTAATGACCTCTTACAGCTCCCATATCTTACATTTTTCTTTTGTTTTATTATTTTCCAAGGTCCACTTATAATATTAGTTTGAGTCTATGTACCAGTCGTAATTCAAATTCAAATGTATCACATACACAATCACACACATTATTCAGTTTTACGTTTTCCACTTCCAACCTCTTAGGTTGTTTTTGTGACTGTGCCTTTAAGACTAATATATGTAAAGTAGTTCTGCTCTGATTGGCTTTTTGACATGACAAAAAAAAGGTTTCGAAACTGAAGCAGGTTTTTTCAGTCCTATAAGCCCTTTAATGCTTGTTCTTTTCCAACAACTGTATATGTATGCCAAGACCATTTATTTTTAAAAGTGTACTCTGCTGAATAGCATGGGTTTTGCAGATAAGTGGATGGCGTTACCCATTGCCTCCCAAGGGGCAAGGTTGGCGTTTGGCTCCGTCTATCTCCAGCAAACTATTAACCGATGTCCGCTCCACGGGAGCCCTGGGTTCATTCCCCAGTGCTCTTGGGGAGCTTTCAAAAAGACAGCTTGAGAGTTTGGTCAGTTTAGACTCGGCCCATGCCAGAAACCACCTGTCTACAAGCTACAAGCGACGTGGATGGGTATGATGTTACTTTCCACTCTTTAATGCCAAGCGACTACGAAAACTGAGGATCTGCAAGCAATTTATGTAGAGTAGCGTTGACGATTTGTTTTTTTCCATACGAGCCAAATACCGCAGGCTTCTATAAAAAAGAAAAAAACAGCAATGTGGTTTAATGAAGTTCATAAATCCGTGTTATATGTTGCCAAATTCGAATGCCACGCAGAATATCTCCTGCCCCTCCTTACACCCTGAGGCTGCAACCCCCCCGGTCCCCTTCCTCAATCCATAGCCTCGTTAAAACTACGTGTTTCCAGGCCTGCATCCCACGAGGCCGCAGGATCCTGGTGCCATTTCTGTTTTCCACAGTAGTTTCCCCCCGCGCATTGTAAGGGGGGGCGGATGTGTCTGATGGATTCCATTCCGTCCGCCTCCTTCCTCATGTCGCCTGTCATCTCACCACCGTTCCCTTTTCCCCATCCCCATGCTCGTAGATCCTCCCCGGAGGCTGCTGGCGATTGTGTCTGATTGTTGTTTTACACTGCTCTGCAGAGGGCAGCACTTCATTAAGGACAAATTGCTAACACCTGGTGTGTGTTTATTAAGATAAAACCAGGCCCATTACTGTTCTTTGTATCCCCGGGAAAAGCAGGAGGAGGCAGAGAGAAGACACCTGCGGCTATACCGCAACCCAGAGCCTCATAAAGACATGATACTAAACGAAAACCACCCAACTTCTGTTCCTGATTACAGGACACTGGGGGTTGTTATAGTTTTGGAAATTCTGCTTTTTACAAGCATCCTAATGCCCAGGTATTTATATGGCATTCATTAGGGATCCACACAATCCTGGGCGAGCTTCAACGAACAGCATAATAGATGTGTGTACGTAGTTTCCTTTGATTGAAATGAACACATGGTCATTTTTAATTCCCCTCTCAAGAAACAGGAGTAATTGATAACTATGGCCTGACCACTACATGACGAGCATAACAGTGAAAATAGCCTATTATGTCCATCATGCTTTGCCGCTCTTGTCAGTCCAGTAGAGTTCAGCGAGGGAGAAAACTGGCTACAGGTAATTATGCTCCTGATATAACAGGTCATTAAAATACCACAAACTGGGCAACCCAAGACTTTCCAACTGCCTGAGCGCCACTAACTAGCTCAAGATGAGGCTCTCACCCCAGCCCTGGCCTGTCCAGAAGAAGAATTTCAAGCACGAGGGCATGACTGTCCATCTTCTGATCAACCTGCGGGGTCTGGTAGCCTGCTGAGACCCAGCGGCCGGATTCGATGGCTTAAGTGAAACTTGCTTTTCTGAGCACATCTGAAATATCATTCCGCCAGTTTTGGGATAGCG
Organism: Brachyalestes nurse; assembly: GCA_037974405.1. Classification (NCBI taxonomy): domain Eukaryota; kingdom Metazoa; phylum Chordata; class Actinopteri; order Characiformes; family Alestidae; genus Brachyalestes; species Brachyalestes nurse. Next base: position 12,564,607 of record JBBPCY010000136.1, read on the forward strand.
GGGCACATATCTTTCCTTTGACAAGAATGTCACATATTCTACGCTGTAATTAGGAAGCTGGAGAATTTGAGGATCCTTTCATACTGGGAGGAGCAAGGGAAGCTAAAGAATGAGGGCAGGAAATGAAGAGCGCTCTTTTCTAGTCAAAGTAGGGGATTTAATGGGGATTGTACCTTTCTATCCTCATGTTCTTGGCGTTGGCTGTGCGTTAATGTTTTCCACACATGCAGACCCTCTTCTGATGGCTTCATCTTCATCAAGTCAAATATATTTGTAGAACACTCTTCACAACAAGCAAGGCAGCCAGACAGAAATCCGAGAAACAACAACAAACACAAGCAGCGTGGAACACAGGTAAACGTGGATTAAAAGGGGGACGAGAGTGTTCCTAAAAGGAATACTTTCTCTTTTAGTACTTAGAGAGAGGCTAATGCACGTCTAAATGGAAAGTGCTCAACCAATATTGCTGAGACTCCTCAGGTAATGGTTCTGATGGAAAAACCAGTATAAAATATAGTAATAAAAATGTTCTTATCAGTAGGTTGAGGGAAAATCAGGCAAGTCAACACGGGGGTTGCAGCGAGACTGAAAGTCCTCACATGTATTTCAGGGAATTTTGGCAATAGAGTCCGAATTGTCATGATCCGTGCCAAAGGTCACAGAAAGGACGCCTTTGAACACCAGAATGAAAAATGAGACACTATACAGCCGCGTGGTCACTGCGTCCACATGCACTTGTGGACTGCAGGATCATGAGTACGTCATTTGGAACTGGGCTTAAGAGTCATTTTTCCCTTTGTGCCAAATGTAGTCTATCAGTCAAGATATGCTTAGTGTGTGAAGGGCAGTTCAGTTTTGCACTGGAAGCCATGGAATGAAGTAATGGAATCCTATACGCTACGCAGGCTTAAATGATTAAATAATGCATTCGCCTAAAACTTTATCAAGTAGAGTAAGGGTCAAGTGGCCCTTAGAGTCATGAGTGAACACACCACACCACAGCACACAGGAACAATGTGAAATTCTTTCTTTGCATTTAACCCATTCACCAAGCGAAGCAGCGATGAAGGTGCCCAGGTAGCAGTGTGTAGGGACGGTATCTTCCTCAGTGGTGCCATAGGTCAGTCCTGGAATTCAAAACCAAAACCTTCCAATCGCAGGAGCAACTCCAGGCCACAGTAACATGTCATGACCATTTTAGTATCTTTGCTGTGCTGAGATGAATCAAAATATGCGGCCAGCAGTGGTCTTATGGTGGTTGGACAAAGGACCCTACATAGAGAACCAATATGGTAGGTGTGGCTAATACATTTGTCATTGAATATTCTGTGCGCCCCTATAAATATTCCCAAAGACCACAAATATTCCCAAAATGACTTTTTATAAGGCAGATCAAAATACTTCAAACAAAATACTCTTACTCAAATTTATTAGACACATCTACCATGTTGTTTTTCTATGTAGCGTTCTTTGTCAACCACCATAAGGCCACTACACAGCAAAGACACCAAAATGGTCATGACATGTTACTGTGTCTTCCACTGGTATGTCAGTATCAGGTACAGCTGATTTACTGCTGAAGTACTGTGTACACTTTCTTGCCAACTTATTAGATATACGTAGCATGTTGATAAACTTTTTAAGATCACAGTTAGAGACTGTAACTCTTCAGGAGAACCTATGTGCCCTGATGTCTAGATTGTAGATGTAACAGATCAAACAGCCAATGAGTCTGTGCATGACAGAAGATATTCCCTTTAAGGCTTCGATGTCTCTTTGGACCGTAAGATGAAATGGTAACGTTTCGGTAGCCTCCTCAGCTAGTGTTTGGCACACATTAGCATCTTCAGCTACAGGTAAAGCTTCTTTGTCTGATAACATACTCTTTGGGTGACAGTATAACTTGAATTCAGTAGATCTGCGCTAAAAAATAAATTAAAAAAAACCCACTTTAACTCAATAATTCTTGCGGCGAGCCTCCAACCCAAACCTCCATGATGTCAAAGCCCTTGAATGCCCTCTTTATGTCACACAGGTAAATTCTCCATACAGTAGTAGTAGCAGTTTTGGGGCCTGAATTATATTCATTTTTGTGTGTATAACATGTCATGCCACGTCAGGAACCACAAAAAGCAAGTCCAGAGCAGCGGGACATCAGAGAACACCGCCTTGCTCCCAGAGCAGAGGGTCATGGGAAAGCAGATAATGCTGATCTGAGGTCAGATCCAATTCCCATGCTTCTGAAGTCCTGCTCTGCCCTTCTCTGGTCTTCTCTGGTGCAAATATTTCAATTCGATCTGCAACAACAAGCATCCTGGGGTGCGTTAACCAGGCAGTCTCTCTTACCGGCTCTCTTTAGTCTCGACCGGGATGTGACTTCCTTTTCATGTCGCATGCTAACGCAGTGGTGGCTGCTGGCTTTGGGCTGGGATGGGTTCTCTACACACCCTTTCACTCTGTGCTACCTCTCCCTCTCCGTGTAAGCAAAAATTACTCTCCCCCTGGCACAGAGTGTCTCTTCAGCTACCATCAAGGGGTCAGCACTATAATTTCCTCATCTGGCTAACAGCTTGCCGCATGCAAACCTGCTCGGCAAGGATATGTGGGGAACAGGTTTTCAATTTCACAACACACAGCCTGGCTTTCTCCTTGAAACCCACCAACTATATGCTTGCAGCTCTCAACCAGAGATAAACACATACATAAATGCCAGCAAGCCATCGGCCAATGGAGCATCTGCAAATGGCCAGCCTTTGTGGCCAGCATTTCACTTTGCTCTCGGATTAATGGAATTTTAAATGAAGATTCGTGAGGCATATTTTCAGACAGTGGCTCATACCTCCTGCCAATCAGAACCACTGGAAGAGAGCAACTGCATTCCTTATGATCCACCCCTCTGTGTCCCACCTGACTGTTTCTTCATCTCAGCCCCTTCTGCTGACTGTGGAAATATAGACGCTTTGACAGCCACGGAAAAAAACAAGAGACCGCATCCTTTTTTTCTGCTTATCGCTTTTGTCGTGTGTGTGTCTGTGTAAAATGTGCAGGTCACTATTGTTTTATACACTATTGACCAACACTGGATTCATCCATCAGAAACTGAATCAGGAGTGAAGCTGCTGGAATACAGACCATAGAAAAGCTGCTCCACACACACACACACACACACACACACACACACTGCTCTACAAACACTACCGCACTCACAATACACACATACACACACACACACACAAACACTGCTCTACAAACACTACCACACTCACAATACACACATACACACACACACACACACACACACTGCTCTACAAACACTACCGCACTCACAATACACACATACACACACACACACAC
>JBBPCY010000136.1:12572197-12583315 GCA_037974405.1 Brachyalestes nurse
TTTATGGAGCTGCTTTGTGCACTGGGACACAGTCATGCTGGAATAGAAAAGGTTCTTCCCCAAACTGTGTCCACAAGGTTGGAAGCATGGCGTTGTCCAAAATGTCTTGATATGCCCTTCACTGGAAGTATGGGTCCTAGCCCACACCCTAAAATACAGGTGTATCCCCATTCCTTTGTCCATGAAGTTGACGATTCCTGACCTTTTATCAGATGACAAATCAAATTAAGCAATTCTGGCTCGACGACAACACTGCTGTTTTTACCTAAGCCACATAGGTTTATCCATTTTTATAGATTGGAGTAAAAGATCAGGGACAAGCCTACTTGAGATGGCTTAACAACTCAACACAGTCAAGTGCATGAAGGTGTTAATCGGTGCTAATCGGTGGCTGGGAGCTTGGTAGCCTCATAGCACAACATTGAAGAAGCAAACTGGAGACCCCAAACATGTCTTGGCAGGTTGCCTGGCTTTGGGTAAGGGGAGGACTGACTATGTACAGAGAACATGCATCTGCACATTTTAATGTACAGTTCCTGTTTATTTGCTGAGTGTAACAAATTCCTAAACCTGACATTAGGTAAGTGCAAATGTTATGGCCTCTTTTATATTTCGTGTTTTATTTTTTGACTAGCATGTTGAACTCCAGAAACACATAAAACATATATTAGGCTCTAAAATTAGCATAAAATGCCATATTTAAGTGTGTTCCCTGCAGAGGATGTGTACTTAGTTTCACTTAAAAAAATGAACAAAACATGCCGTTTGATTCAGGGTTCAAACTGTATGTATGACTGTATGTTATTCTGTTTGAAGAACCTGAACACCACAGTGGCTCAGGATTGGTGCCAGGCCCTGCAGAGACTCATCCGCATCAAAGAGGACCAAATCCAAAGTGCCAACAAGTGCCGGCTTCGTCTGCAGGTCCCTGGCAGGCCAGACAAGTGAGTAAAGACCTTCTGCAGCGTGAGCTGTAAGAGCTTGAGTCCATATCTCAGGACCCATTTAAAGGAAGAGTGAATTTTCCTTATTTGTTTTCCACTTAGAGTCTGATGCAGTGTGTAAGTACTCTTTCAATATGTATAATTTAAACACCAATGTATGGAAACTATATTACAAAAACAGCAACCTTTTCAGTTCATCATGAATTTGATGTCATAGACACAAATCACTTACACAATGAGGTGATGAGTGTTGTCACTGCAGATAGGTTTTAAAAGGATGCACAATAAAGCCAATCAGAGCAGAGGTCATTTATATAATTCAAGATGCAGTAACAAAAGCAGCTTATTTAATTCTAAGAGATAGAGAGGCTGGAACATGGTGTAAACATGATGTGCCCGATTTCATGTGTGTCAGCCAATCAGAACAGATATCTTATATCTTAACCCTAAGAACATGAGCGGCACGGATCCGTCATACAGCCAAACAACTCCTTATATGGAAATTCCTTGGTTCGTGTTGATGCTCGAGGTGTCAGACATCATGCTGAGCTTTGTGCGGTGTTCCTATGTCATATAGAACCAAAGTTATTGTTAGAAAAAAAAAAAGTTAGAAAAATTGTTATTACTGCTACTGGGGTTTTTAAAACGGTGTCACACACAAATGAACATAAAGAACAAAACAATTGTTTAATTTTAGGTCTTAGAAACAAACAGAAAAAACACAAGATCTTTGAACTGGGGAGAACTTTCAGGATAGTGGATAGGGAAAACCTGCAGAGGCAGGGGGTCCGGAGAGCGGCCAAGTGGAGGCGCGACGAGCGAAAGAGCAGCAAACAGCAAGTGTGTAGGAGAGCTAACACTGGTTTTAGACTGATTTAGACTGTTTTTATTTGGTGAAATCAGATTTTACTAATACACTCTGACACACAGCCTTAGGCAAGCACAGCCTTTTGAGGTGTAAAGAGATAAAAAAAAGGGTGGAAATGTTCAAATGAAGTAGATCAGTTTTAATACCTAAAAATACTCTTAATAAAAATTAAGGGAAAAAAAAAACAGACTATGAATATGAATCCTTGATACTTCCTCTCAAGAGTTCCTGGCCTCTGTGCTTCCATGGCCCTCATGATGTGCGGCAACACAACCAGCTCCTCATTAATAAACCCGCGTGTTTGTGTGTGTTCAACATGGTTCAATAAAAAACATACTGCTAGTGCCTTATGTAGGAGGTGTTGCATAAAGAATTGTGGTAAACAAGTGGTTTTAGTCGATTTAAAATTGAAGAATTAATTATGCCGAGGGTATGCTGACGGAGTTTGAAAGCATCAGTCGTGCACGAATGCAAAAAAGAAAGGTGAGAAAGGTCAGCACAAATGATTTCAACTACATACAAATTTATGCAACTTAAAGTTCAGTAATAATAATAAGTAGTAGTTGGGCTCAAAGATTTGGAGGATTCAGCCTAAAATGATTGGAAATAGATATAACTGTCATGTCAAAGTTAGTAAGGAAATACATGAACTTTATGCCAGCAGCTTTAGTCAGAGCGGTTTTAGCTTTGAGAATGGTGAAATCCCCCCTATTGCTCAGTTTTATCAGGCATCACTGAGATGTGATGAGTTTCGCTTGAAAGTCTGATTTAATCTGGGAATAGGCTCTTTGTCTGACCTCTGTTGTTCTCCCCATAAACACACTTACACACTCACATGATGATGCCAGGGTTATAAATTTCTGACATCCCATCGATTCAATCCAGTAAAAGCAATACACTGAGTTCACTAGGTCATGTACAATTGTTCCATGAAGTTTGTGAGTGAAAATAAGTGAATGCAACATCTGTTGGGGTACATTATTGTGCACATTTTAGTGTGTGGTGTTTATTTTGAGTTGAACATATTGGAAAAAGAGAAGACATAAAACATGAAGTGTAGCATAACTTTTCAAGAGGCCATATTTTACTTTATTATTCAAAAGTGTGTTCTCTATAAGAGATGTATATGTGTACGTTTATTTGACCAGTCTGTAGACACTTGTAGACACACACTTCTCTCATGTTTCTTTAGAAATCAAGGGGATTAATTGGCAGTTTGTCCCTTCTTTGCTATACCAGAACAGCATCTGGTAAGGATTTACAGAGGAGCACCGAGAGTGTCCAATTTTATTGGCAGGGCTTTTCTATGGAGATTTTACAAGTGTGTGTGTGTGTGTGTGTGTGTGTGTGTGTTTGTGTGTATGTTTGTGTGTGTGTTTGTTTGTGTGTTTGTTTGTGTGTTTGTTTGTGTGTGTGTATGTGTGTCTGTGAGTGTGTGTATGCGCAGTTGGATCCTAATGGATACTGACCTCACTAGTTAGAAAGGGTGTCTGTGCATAAGATAAGATAAGATAAGATAAGAAAGAACTTTATTTATCCCGAGGGAAATTCTTTTGTCATAAACATGCTCAATGCTACAAGAAGAATAAAGATAAGACAAGATAAGACGATAAAGAGTTTAAAAACAACAGTAGTAATAGTGCATGTAGACATATAGTGTATGTTTTTGTGTTTCATGCTTGGGCCCCGGAATCTTTCTAAAACAGAACTGACAGTAATTGATTAGAACATTCAAAATCCCTCATTCTTTCCACCCAGCGAGATGTAAAGGAGCCATGGCTATATGGCTTCACTCCCACCACTTAATTTGTGAAGTGCTGTTTGATGAATTCCCCTCATACATATCATAGAGTGCGTCCGTTACTGGCGACAGTAAAATATAATGGCCGGCGACAAACATTTTATCGTGCACCCAGATCGGCAGTACGATGATGGAGGATCCGCATGCCACGTTCACTTCTGCTCTGCTTAAGCATATTACCTGGCATTACATGTACGGAGTGATAAAAGCATGTTCTCTGCTATGTATAGTGCCATTCTGTGGCAAATTACCGGCCTAACATAAAGGCTCATTGGATCATTAAGTAATCATTGTGAAATTCGCTTCCTTCAAAGCTTAAAACGGCCTGCGACCTTGATACAGTAGCATAGATGTGTCGTTCTGGAAGCACTTCACTAACACTTGCCATAGAGCTCATTCAATGCGTCTTACTGTAGCCCCGACCTCAGCCACTTTCCATTCAGAGTGCCACAGTCATTTCTCTTAGCTCCTTTTAAAGGACCTTTATTATGTTATTATGTCACATTAGCAGCGGCTGAATATAAATGTGTTGAGACAGAGGCTGCACGTTTTCACACGGCCTCGCACCTGGATGTGCTTATCCCCCTGACGTGGAGAGCAGGAAGTGTCACTCAGAGGGATGGCTCTGGAAAAAAAGGGGAAATGAAGACGGTTTAGCGCGGGATCCGCAGAGGAGATGGGAGGACAAGTGTGAGCGAATAGGAGCAAGAACAGGAGCAATGCTGCATTTTACACTTGCTTATGGAAAAACTACCTAAACAGCAGGTGCAAAATGACACATAAATGACAGTGGCCACTTTATTAGAAACACCTATCCTGTAAGCTGCGTCTGTTCACTGGACATTATAAGGAGTCTCACTAACTTAAAAAGCCACTATATAACCACACCTACAGATTATTGTCGTTAACATTGCACAGTTTTTTAGTTTCTGACCACTCGACAGCTGTTGACCAGATATTATTTAGTTTAGATGGTGCATCTCAATTCAGCAGTGGCATGAATAACATGAATGAGGCACAACAGAAGGATTGTTTTTACACTAGTCATTGTCACTGCTATGGGATCCACCACCCAGAGGGCCTTTATGGTCAAAAAACAAACAACTACGAATGGCTAGAGGTAGACTAACACAAATTGTGCTTCAACAGACAGGCTGCAGAGATTTGGTTTCTAACAAAGTGCTCCTTGCATACATAATTGGAAATAACACCATAACACAATAATAATAATAAACAAGAACTACTCCCTTAATAGGGATGCCATTAAAAAAAGAATGTAGCTTATAACATGTAAAAACATCTAGAACCTGAATAAATTACATATATTAAGATATTTGTGCCAAAGCATCTGTTTTGCAGTGTGTAGTGTATTTCTCAGGATGACTGTGCATCGTATAAATATGACAGCACATTAGAGATCGCTTGTTTTGTAAACAACCTATTGTTCCATTATCAATTTCATTGACGAGGAAAAGATTTTCTTAGCTGGTCGTCACAGCCCTAATGTTGAAGTGTAGGAGGCGTCCTCCATTATCTCAGAACCCAGACAGAGAAAGGCCCAGTGGAGATGCTGTCATGCCTGAGCTTTCCCAACCCACAGCGGCAGACAGAGCAGTCAAGCGTGCCTCGCACTCCCCAGCAGGAATCATGGGTCCAGTCTGCTCACTCAGAAGTTCACAGGAGCATGAGTGCTGTTCTCAGATCAGCTAACACATACCCTGTATGTTCCTCAGCGTTCCTCAGCACCCTGGAGGTTCCAGCGCCCCTTGAGCTCCTTTATGTCTTCATGAGCTGAGGAGGCGCATGGAGCTTCTCTTCGCTTGATCACACGCTAGACGAAAAAGAGCCTGCCAGTACCAACACAACACAGAACTTGAAAGTAGAGACCCCCACTAGTTTAGCTCATCAAAGCTTAATCTAAAGAATGCTCATGAGTGCAGTTCTTATTCTTTTGGTGTCACTCAGGCTATTGATTACAGCTATTGGTTGTTTCAGTAAACCTCACTTAGAGGCAGAAGAACAACACAGAAATGGAAGACAAAGCAACCAAAAATCAAAACAAATGTACACCTGGAGAACTTTCCAGACATTACAGGGTTAGAAACTGTCTATGTAGCTAATCTTAAATATTCAAGATTAGCACATGAACTCTTAGCTCTGTAACAGAATCCACACCATGAAGATGTCATGGTAGATGGCATATAACCTTTCATGACCGTAAATTGGCATGTGGCATATGACAAGCACACTGTTTCATCTGTCCTTTCAATAACGGTGTCATGGCATTAGAAATGGACATACACTGTCATGACATGACATGTCATGATGCTTTTCATGCCACAATATCTTAATCAACAGCTGCATGACAGTTGAGGAAAAGTTGTGAAAGTTGAACAGTTAGAAAAGTGTTTTAGAAACTCTCTTTTCTGTTTCAGAGCACAAACAATGGCAATCATGCTGCTACAAAAAAGGCAATCTCTCTGCTGTTTAACAGCTTACTATCCGTGTTTCCTCTCAGCCATTGTCACTGCAAGGGGAATCTACCATATATAAGGAAACAATAGCATAAAAAGCAGCAACCGCCCCTTGGGTATCATTATGAGCAGTAAAGGGATGTTTCTGTTCTTTAGTAAATCACAGTTTGCTGGTAAATCTAACCACAATGTTGTTGCTTTTTGATTGCAGACCACACCTACATTGCTTGTCTAACAGATTACAAGTATTACAGAGCATTACAACCTGTCTGTAAACAAAGGCAGTCGTGACCTGTTGGCCAGCCGCGGCAGGGGTGTGTTTCAGACCATCTGCTGCGTGGCGCTTTAGGAGTGAAGCCTTGCCAAGCTGTTTCCATCAAAAGAAGGGCAGTTCCCAGCTCATGTCTACAGCTTTGTGTGACTGAGGCCGGTCTGTTCCGGGTGGGGGCAGGTACAGGTGACGTGGATGGTATCCCAGCAGTCCCTGGGCACGGGCCTGGCAGATTGTGGAGGGAAAAAATCCTGCTCACCTCCTGCTCCTGGTCTGCCAGGGGACATTCAGGCAGCAGATCAGAATCTGAATTAATTAGCCATGTACATCTTCACATAAAAATAATTAATTCTAGCTGGAAAAGGGAGGCATGAATATTTCCTGTCATGCCACCAGTGCACAGAAATGATCACAATATTCAGGTTTGGTTTTTGACTCATATGTGAGTGTGTGTGTCTTTATGTGTGGCCTTAACAAAGCTCAATATTTACAATAGCCGTATAATACCATCCAATCTTTCAGGACCTAAAACCATGAACAAAGCTATGATGATATATGTAGGAGTTCCCTATGCAAAAATACAGAGCAGGGCTTGTGTCTTTATGTGTGGCCTTAACAAAGCCCAGTATTTAATACCCTCCAATCTTTCAGGAACCAAAGCGACGTTCTTCATCCTGCATTTTTGTTGTGCTTTCCTTTTCATATGTTCATTTTCTGTGTTTATATAGTGATTTTGCTGGTAAACAGCTGTGAATAGGCCGTGCCCTGTATTTTAAATTTTTTTTTTAAATCTGTATTTAAGTTTAATATTTTCTCCTGATATGTCCTCTATGTTTGAGTGAAATTTATGTTGGTTTCTTTGTCAATAGCCATTATTATTCATGCATTTTTCTGCATGCATATATCTTGATACTGATACAAGGGTGTTGCAGTGGCTTGCAATGGTCATTATCTATCCAAGTTTGTCCAAGGAAGGACAGCTAAAACAGCAGAGTCATGAGCATCCAGGGCACTTTACTGCATGTAGGGAGCAATAAATGTTACTTTGAATGTTACATTGGCACATACCATCTATCTAAGTACACACCCTCATGGCAGTGGGATTCCCTAATGGCAATCTGTTCGCCCTGCTACTTCAGATATTGTTCAGGAATGATTTGATGACAGAGAGTTCAAGGCTGACATGTCCTTCATATTCCCCAGATCTCAAACAAGCATCTGTGGGATGTTTACTGTTTTAGTGGCAGAAGGGGGCCCACACAATATAAGCCAGGTGATTTTAATGAAATGGCTGTTTTTTTTTTGTTTTTTTTTAACATACTGTATTGATCCTGGGATTCAAACCCACAACCTGCTTGTGCAACTCCTTTACAACCAGGCCACCAGCTGCCCCTACTGTAGCATTGGCTCCTGACATCATTCGTATTTAAAGACGCACTCCTTGCCAAATGTTAGAATGACAGACATCATCCTTTGAATGTACGTAGTATGCGTCCTATGCACGGTGCAGCATTATGTTAAAACCACTTTTTTAATACTCATAAATCACAAAGTGGGTGGTGCCCTAAAACCTAGAGGAGTGACTACCACAAGTAGAGATGAAAATAGCGGCAATAACAGACGTGATTTTTCCCATTTGATTCTCCAACTCTCTAACAGCAGGAGGGAGTTTATTTCAGTTTGCAGGAGCCTGTGCTGTACATGTTTGAGTGCGTGGAGCGCAAAATGTGGGTGAAAGAGAGCGTGCAGCTGCTGATCCTGGCGGTTAACAAGAATGCAACAGTAACATAATGAAACAGTCAGACATCAGAAAGCGTTTAGTGGTAGACAAGTGTGTTTACAGTTCCATCAAAGATTACCGCGAAGCAAGAATTTAATCTTTTGAATGATATGACAAAATAAATTTGGACCAAGGACATGAACTAACAAGGTAAAAAAATTCCATTTTGATTGATTTACTTTTAAAACACGAAAATAGCTTTTAAATCGTTGTTTCCTCACACTCACTAAACCTGGCCTTTACAGGTGCATTGACCCAGGTGTGTTTGAGCCAGGAAATCACCAAACCGTGCTGGACGCCAGCCCTCCAGGCCTGGATTTGGGCACCCTCATCTACATTTGAATGTAGAGAAAGGCATCCCTTGGTTTGCCGTGGAAAATTGTCTTTTTAGTTCAGAATCAATCAAACGTTTATTGGCAGAGCGTGTAATGTATGCAACCACTGCCTTTCTATAGCTCTTGGAGATTTCATGCTCAGCCAAGTGCATGCATTTTTCCAGTCATTTCAGGCAACTGTACAGACTCACTGCCCTCAAACCACTTACAAGCAAAACTAAACACTGTACCTTCAGATACAGCAGCAATTCTCTTAATACTTCCTTCTTCTGAGGAGTTTCTCCTCTGCTGTTTTCTGTGGTGCCACATTCACATCTTTGTTCTGACACGATTCCAGACCCAAATTCCAGCTTGCATCTGTTCATCAGGTCTGATCTGTACAAAGGGGGGCTGCTCTCACTGTCCTCTTCTCTTGTGTCCTCTTGTCCACTGCTTCTGTAAATAGCTCCGCTGCTGTTGTGATGGTTGTAGAGATCGTGGCAGGGGATGGTTGTCTTTCACGGTAAATGTTTGAGCTAGCTTTCTAGCGTAGCTTCCTAGCGTTTGCTCTGGTGTAGCTGTAAGGGACTTCTTTTTTGTGGGCCACTACTGAAGTGTTAGTGTGATGTGCTTTTGTAACATACAGGCACTGTGTGCTGTGAAAATAGTAACTTTTATTAGGCTAACATTTTAAACATTAAACAAATGAGAGCTGCTGATGTCATATTCTCGTGTATATTCATTATTGTACACTTTTTATGCTGGGTCCATCCAGAAACGGATTGGAAGAAAGGGGCTACAGAGAAGTTTGAGCTGTGCTGGGTTTTGTGAGCTCACAGAACAGTTTGTGTCTTCTGCTGACCACAGACAGGGATGCATGATGTATGATTGAATGTTTAAACACAATTTAGGTGAAAAGCACATATTGGCACATATTTCTAGTATATCCAGCGTCTGGTGCATGAGATCGCCCGGGATTTCGGGACCGCCCTCCGCTTCCAGAGCTCCGCCGGGGGAGACCATCATGCCTGGGGATGTTCAGCTTGCCTGCCGTACCCGCAGGGAGTGGCTTGAACTTGCTGCGTTTGTGGTCCCCAATGCTTCGTGTATCACACACGGAGTTCTTGTCGTGGACGTCCTATTATACTATTTTGTTACTTTCTGTGTAAGCACTTTGAGATTTTTTTTCGGAAAATGAAAAGTGCTATATAAATAAAATGTATTATTATTATTATTATTATTATTATTCATTTTTAGGACTGCACCACTCTAAAAGATGTATTGTTTTCTTAGAAAATCCAATAAACACTAACAGTAATCAACTGTGCTTGTACTGGAACATATGCACATGCAAGTTTTCCTGCTCCACGCGAAGAGGGAAAGGAACTTAAATAATGAGCAGTGTTTTTAAAATGTTGAAAAACTAGTTTAGGGATAAATTTAGGCTTAAGTCTCGAACATCAGATTGGACATATGATCCAACAGAAACTTCTCAGAAATTAGTATGTCCTGGGGTTTAGGACCAAGTATCGACCAAGTGGGACCAAGTGTCTTGACTGAGACAAACAAGTCTTAGACGCCTGCATTACAAGACCAGGATTCATATTGTGGAATGTTGTTAATTGTTATTTAATGTTTTCAACTTTCTGAGGGAGAGCATGTAACATTCCAGTATTCAAAAAGCTTCAAAACTTACATTGTAGTGGCTAACCATAAATAAAATGAAGCCATTTTAGCCTGGTGAAATTTCAAAATACACATTTCTAAGAATTCAGAGTTTATTTTTATTTGTTTGGAATTTTTGCCATCTAAGCAAAACTCTGGGTCCCAGTAATTAGGTTTGGAATCCATTTTGCTTAATGCTGCCCAGTTCACATGTGAATCACAATATTTTAAGTAGGGTTAAAAGGTGGCCGGGTGTGTGTGCACAGCATTAGTTCAAGTAATTGTGTTTTCATTTGTGCTTGGTTTAGTTGTTTGGTATTTAAGTTGCTTTGTTTTGTGGTACAAGTGTTGGTCCACCATCACACTAAACCTGAATCTAGTAGGGCTTTCTGTTAGTGAACCAGTGTGCCTTGTTGTTTTGCTTATTTTTCAAATAAAGAAAGTATATAAACCATGAAAACCTGCATCTGCGCCTCCATCACTTGGCACCACAGCGTGACGGTACTAAACCAAATATGGATTCTGAGACATTTGCTGGGAATATATAGCACAGTTTATCAGACAAAAAAATCCTCTGTCTATTTTCAAATGTAAGGGTACAAAAAAGAACTGTCTTGTTTTAGTCTTAGTTTTGTCTGTGTACATCTATTGCATTCCTCTCGTTCCATTGTAAAAAATGACTGCATCACACTGAATGAATCAAATTGTAGTGAAATGTGATTGGACTGCTTCATTTAGAATCATGATTGACAATATTTGTACACGGCTAGCATGCACACACACACACACACATACACATGACCAGCTTTTCAATCATTTGGCATTAATATCCCAAGCTGTGTTGTGTTGAGTGCAAGTGGCTTGCATTATCCACGGCATTGTGTTTGGCTTGGATTATTTTCTTGTGCATTATTTTCTGTCTTACTTTTTTCTTTCTGCTGAGTTTGGAGAAAGTGTTTGTCGGTTATGTGAGCAAACAGCAGCAGCAGGAGGGCTGGAAC
>JBBPCY010000136.1:12583415-12595320 GCA_037974405.1 Brachyalestes nurse
TGTGTGTGTGTGTGTGTGTGTGTGTGTGTGTGTGTGTGTGTGTGTGTGTGTGTGTGTGTGTGTGTGTGTGTGGTCAACTTTGAGATGTTGGATAGCAGGATAGTAACTGCGAGGAAAGACCTGTGAAAAAATCTAGAAATATGGAAAAGGTTACAAAGACTGCTTAGAAAGAATGCATGGACAGGTCATTTGCATTATACATGGGGCACTCTGATCAACTCTGTCTCCACTTTGAGGTCAGAGTGAGAGCACAGCAGGGCCTCTCTGGGCAGGAAGGTCAGTCTATAGTGGCCAGTTTCAATGGCCAGGCCTTGCTCACTGAGTCTGTACTCTGTCACACTCTCTCTCTGCCTATTTGTATCCCTCTCTGTCTCTTTCCCCAGGGCTGCATGTGAATACAAAGCATGCCAAAGCGGCTGCTATGACAGTAGCTGATGCAGGCTGCACACCGTTCTCCAGTCAATTACCTTCTAATGATGACTGAATGTGAATTGCCTCACGTCTCCCTGAGTCAATGCTCAGAGAGCCTCTTTAGAACGCACAATGGTGGATATGGAGACAAAGTGTTTTTACAAGTGCTGAACATGTGCTTGACTGAGAGATGGGCTTTGTTAGGCGAATGCAGGACAGAGGGCAACGCTGTTCAACCAGGCAGCAAAAATGGATTGTACTGAAAAAAACGTCACTCACTGGCCACTTTTTTAGAAACCCCCATCTTATATCTACACCTTGCTGGTGTAGGGGCAGATGGGGGCCTGGTGGTTAGGGAGTTGCTCCTGTGATCAAAGGGCTGTAGGTTCAAATCCCAGGACAGCCAGCGGGACCACTGAGGTACTCTTGAGGAAGGTACTGTGCCCACACACTGCTCCCCAGGCGCTGTGTTCCTGGCTGTCCACTGCTTCACTTGGTGAATGGGTAAAATACAGAGACGAGTCAAACATGTCAAACATGACAAAAAAGACTGCTTTACAGTTCTACATTAGAGACCATCCTCTGGCCTTTTGTCAATGGTTACCTCTGTGCCTAATGCACTTTGCCAACACCACACACACTACCATAACCTCTGCCATGTCAGTGTCACTGCTATGCCAAGAATGGTTTTCCACCCAAATAATATCTGGATAACAGCGATATTGTGGTCAGAAGCTGGTAATAAAGGCAGAATCAGTCTTATACCTTTTTCACAGCTACGGACTGTAATTGTACTCCTATGTTGTGGACCCATAAGGCTGGTGTTTCCAATAAAGTGGCCAGTGAGTGGAAGTGTTCTTGAAGGTGGTGGTTTCTAATAACGTGGTCAGTGAGTGGAAATATCCTACAAGGCAGGGGTTTCTAATAAAGTGGCCAGGCAGTGGAAGTATCCTATAAGGCAGGGGTTTCTAATAAAGTGGCCAATGAGTGGAAGTATCCTACAAGGTGGGGGTTTATAAAGTGGTAATAAAGTGGACGGTGAGTGCATATACTGTAGTGACAAATGACTGTTAGGTGAAGATGTTGTCTTTCAAAGTCGGGTAGAGGTGGGTCACATGGACCAGAACATGTCCTTTAATTACTTTCCTAGAAATCCTCCTGATGCCGAGTTCTGTCAGTGTTCGTTCATGCAGGGGGAGACTTATTGGTGTTTCACTCAGCTAACAGGCTCGACGGTAGAGTTCTAGACCATTAACCTGGTCGACTCCTTCGCTCGGCATGAGGATTAACTGGGAAAAGCTCGATTTCATTCTCCACTCTGCCCTTTCCACGCTGGCCCGTGTCACTGCTCTGCTATGACGTGTCCTCGCCGACCTTCACTCCGTTACCCCATTTCCGATTAAATTCAGAAGGAAGAGTGTAATTTGTCATGGCTCTGTGGTCGTGGGACTCTAACTGTCTCCCTTCCTTCTTTCTTTTAAAGGCCCATGTAATGGAAAACTATATTTTTCCTTACTTTTTTTAATTAAAAGTGTTTTATTGTTTGATAAAATGCTCAAATCCTTTTTAATTTTCTATGTATTTGTGTACAAAAACAGCATAATTCATTTTTTCTTTGTTAATCTCAATTAAAGTGGCATTTTGTTCTGGTGCTTTTGATATAGATACATATGTAGATAGCCTCTGTTCTGACTGGCTGCCCTATATTGTGTCCCCCCTGAAAAAAGTAGCCTGGGCTAAAATACTCCTTGTGACACATATATACACACGACCAACTTTTCAGTCCGTTGGCATTACCAGCCCAAAGCATCTGCTTCTCCCAAACCCTCTGCCCATTCTGTAGATTACTTTCTTTCTTTCTTTCTTTCTTTTTTCTTTCTGCTGAGTTTGGAGAAAGTGTTTGTCGGTTATGTGAGCAAACAGCAGCAGCAGGAGGGCTGGAACAGTTTGAACTTGCACGTCAGTCTGAACTCCCACCTTTTCTGAGGGCACACGGAGGGTTCCTTTAGGCATCTTGCTCGCTCTCTCTCTCTCTCTCTCTCTCTCACTCAGTTCAGCAGAGCTTTACAGGCAGAAATATTTTGCCATTGTAAGAGCAATTAACCATAAATGTGGAAAAAGTTACAGTAGTAAAACTTACTAAGTTGCTAAGAATGAATGCATGTGGGTTTTTTTTTCTTATCAACTTAGTAACTTTGTACCCAGCAAGGTGTAGGTATAACTTCAATGTAAGTGGTTAAAGCACTGTGGGCTGAATGCGTTGCCAAATCTCTACTGGAAAAACGACTGCTACTGTCAGATACAAATTACCATGAATTTCCACAACAGTAAGTGAACGGAGAACTTAGAAAATGAACGTAGAATGATTTGAATGATGTAAATCAGAAACACAAAATATATATATATATATACAAGCCAATCAGAACACAGGTCATTTACATATATCAGTCTTAAAGAGAACTGGAAAGGGCCACAGAAAAAAATAATTAGAGCGGTTTTAGTGCTTGAAAAAAAAAAAAACACACACATGCCGTTAGTGGACATCAGGAGAAAAATGAAAAAATGAAAAGAGGAGAATGTAGAAAAAATGTTTAATATCTCCCCCTGGGAGTTCTTGCCATTCAGATGTACTGCTACAAAATCTAGCTTCTCATTAACAAATCTCCAGCAGACTGTGTGTGTGTGTGTGTGTGTGTGTGTGTGGAAGGCGAGTGTGTGGGTTGGTTCCCACATATGATCATGTTGAACATGGTTCAATAAAAAACATGCTGCTAGTGACTTATGTAGGCGGTGTTGCATAAAGCATTATGGTAAATAGAGAAAAACAAGTAGCTTTAATCCATTTAAGATTGAAAAAATGAATTAAGCTAATGCTTTAACTGAAGGAGTTTGAATACTCAGTTGTTGGGAGAGTTTGAGTTGCTGTATTTGTTATATGATCAAAGCATGATGGAATTAAGGAACGCAGACATAGTGCACAAATGCAAAAAGGAAGGACTGACACACAGAGTACAAAGCTGAGAACTATCAGTGATTTCAGGTTATGAATACAAATTTAATGCAAAACACTGGTACAGAACGAAGGAGAGCAAAGGAGAGCACAATGAGGTTTATTACAGTACAGTAGGATACAATAGGGTTTAATAGGGTTGTGGAATTATGGGCACAAATATGTGGCAGATTTTCTCTTATATGAATGGGAGACAATTCAAGTCATGCCAGAGCTGGTGAAGGATTACATTTACTTTGTAGCGACGGCTTTGGTCAAAGTGTTCTTGACTTAGAGTTTAGAAGTCTAAAGAATGTGGAGTTGGAACTTTTCTCGAGAAAATAATCCCAACAGTATTTCGGTTGGATTCGTTTTTGCCTAGTGAGTTTGCCTGATACTGCGGCAGGATCAGGCGGTTTATGTTATCAGATATAAAGTAAGAACTTGTGCAAGTGCCGAGACTGTGGGGAGTTCTTCAGAAACGGAATCAGTTGTCTTCCCGTTTTACTGCGTTCCAACCCAAAAGTAGGACTTGCTCCAAGAACAGATGGAAGTCACTGATGTGTCAGCTGGTCAGACGATGAGAAGCCCAGCGCTCTCCTTTGTTTGTTTGCTCACTTGTTTATTTTGGATTTCAAACCCTGCAGTGTCAAAAAGACGTCTAGACACTGCACACGAGTAATTAGAAACTGTCCACTAAGAGCACTGGTCTCCAAATACATAGGATTTAAGCCAAGTGTAAAAAATGGGTACTACACCACTGACAAGCACTGGATTTACTCAAATCTGTGGTGTAGAATTTCCAGCAAATAAAATTACTTACAGTACATTAAAGGGGAACAACGACTTTATTCAGTGGTTATGATGTGAAATGTAAAGAAATGCATTGCACTTTCTTTACGGTGCTGGTAATAGGAACCAGGGGATGCAATGTCAACATCACTAATATATCCATTATATTTACTATCCAGAATGACCGGTGAACCTACCCTTCTGAGTACATATAATGTTAGAAATGGTGGTAAAATTGTGGTAAATACAGAAAAAAAAACACCACCTTTGTATGTTACTTTGCCCTATACCACCAAAAATGTACTTTTCTGCCATGAATGGATTTGAAAAACCTACATTTCAGGGCAAACTTTTAGTCCAAAAGTGTCAAAAAACAATACTTTCAAGCATCAGGCAGCAAATTCATAAGCATTGGATGTGACAGCTTTCTGCTAGAGAGCATTTCAAAGCACTAAATGCTTTGGACGCCGGGTTCCTTTCACCACCGCTGTGCTGTTTCTTTAGAACGGTGCACTTTGAATGATTTTGTTTACATCGTAATGATTTAATTATGCAGAAATTTAGAGAAATTGATGGAAATTCCTTGTTGGCAGAAGTAAGCTACAGTCAGCTCGATGCATTGTTCTTTACATCGTAGCACAGTGTGTTGCCAGAAAACATGATTACACACAGCATGTATAATGCATCACCCACTTCCAACGGGGTGTCTTTAGAATCCTGTGAAATAACCAACTCAGGGAAAAAAGGCCTTTGGCACTGTTTTCATGGTTCACTTACTGATAATGATTGTTTTATGTTAATGATGTTAAAGTCTTAGGTGGGTAGTACAGACCAGGTTTGTGTCCCAGATTTATGTGGAGCCTTGAGATCAAGATTAGTGAGAGCGAGATCTTTAATTACTGTTGCGAAGGTCCCTGGCAGGAATAGACAGAGACTTGGAAGCCCCTGTGCAGCCAGGCGGGACCGTACTCTTCTGACACTGATTGAAGATGCCCCTCTCTTTGTTAAGTAAGCATAGGACTTAGAGCTATTGGCTGGTCTTTTCTACAGCTACAGTCATAGACCAGGGCATTGCTCTTGCCATTTGTTATACACTTACTGGGCACTTTATTGGAAATATCCTCCCTGACTATAGCCCAACTTTGCTGGACACGTTGTGTCCTCTAGCCCTCCATCTGTGTTCAGTTTCTCACCACAGGGCCACTGCTGGCTGAATATGTATGGGCAGTGGACGCATCTAGCAGTGATGCTGACAGATACACTTATTCCAGTCCCACACACTTACCTACCATGTCAGTAGGGACCAAAGATGGTCCTTTTCAATTATCATCCCTTACAGCTCCCTTTATTATCCCTTATTACTAAAATCGGATTTCAACAAATATAAGCAATGTAAAACAGCCTAAATCCGGAGTTTGCTCTCCTACACGCTCACCATTTGCTGTTTTTTCACTCAGCACGCCGTCGCTCGGCCACTCTTCAGCCCCCTCTCTCTGTGGGCTTTCCCCACCCACTTGTGAGCGAAGACTACCATGAAAGTTCTCCTGGATATAAAGTTCTTTTGTTTCTTTTGTAAAACAAAGATGTGCGTTTTTGTTCCTTAGGGGCAATTGTGTGTGAGGTCATTTTTAAAAACCTGAAGTGTTTTATTATTATTACATTTATAAATTACAGTAACTTCGGTTCTAAGTCACAAACCAGGGAAGCTCCCATATAAGGAGTTATCACTAAGAATTACCATTTTGTCGCTCCTGTTCTGAGGCTTAATGGAAAGCAGTGCTGGTAAATTATGCAGCACAGTAATTGCCCTACAAACTATGTCAATATGATAGTGTTTCTTATAAAATGAGTGCCAGTGAGTTAAGGTACAAAGCAAGTGTAGCTTATAAAACTCATTTGTAACCTGCTGGTGTTTGTTTTTGGTACAGGTCTGGGCGTCCGGTCAGCTTCATGGTGGTGTTTAACACTCCAAGCCCTCTCAGCAAGATCTCCTGGGTCAACCGCCTTCATCTGGCTAAGATAGCCCAGAGTGAGTCCTCATTTCTTGCCTCCTTTGAGTCTTCACACACCTGGATGACTCGTCATTCCAAGACATAATGCGTGCAATTGCTGAGATGTTTTGAAGCGCTGCACTGACTGACAGGCACTAAATGAAACGTCTGATGCTACCGTGGATAGACCCTTTTTCTCTTGCCGGCTCATCCACAAGCTCACCAGAAGAAAGACAATTTCTATGACGTCCTTCTGTCTGACCTTTTTTGCACCATGTGGACAGCAGCCGTGGTTAGAATGCCAAAATACAGAGCCCGAGCCTTTCTGCTCCTGCACATTGCGAAATATGCAGAGATAAAACTCTGAATTCCTGCTGGAACAGTTCTGCTATCTCGTCTTCACATTTACAAGGCTACGACTCCTCGTTTTTCCCCTGTTTTTGTCGTTTGCGGTGATAACCCCAAGTGCAGGTCTGTTTTATTTTAGCCTTATCATCACATAAACCTTGCTTTAATATGTTTTAATCTCAGGGACAGGGGCGTATTGAACTGCAGCGTTATAAATATGGCCAATGAGGTGGTGCTCCGTTCTCCAGCGCAGAACATAGGCTGAACCTAGGTAAAGATCTTGATGTGTTCTGGGTCCAGCCTGGTTACTACTTCTGTTTCTATACCGACTGTGAGACATTCGCTTTTATGATTTCTTAATATTTAGTAGAGCTCTTTCTTCCCTTTATCCCCACAACATCTCCTGTTTTGTCCAGGCTGCCACACAGCACCTTGTCTTGTCTTGATTTCCTTATTTCCTTAGTTTTATAGTCTTCTCCTGCTTTGCAAGAGTCAATGACCTTTCAATAGTCAGTTCGCTGATTAGATGAGCCCACGCTTGTTGAGTGTAAGCACCAAATCCTGAGAAGCTTGACGGTTATATAGAATTTAATATGCTCTGGAATTGTTTAACACCTGACTTGATTAATTAAGGTCTGAGACACTACTCAAAGGTAACGGATTAACTGAAGGGCAAACCTTTGCACACGCAAATTTAAGGGTTTTTTTCTCAATATTTTAAATTCAGCAAATAAAATTTTGCAAATAACAGTATATGTATTGGACGTATTTATTATTATGCTGTTATTAGCATCTATCAGTGTATCCATTGTGAGGGTGAGGGTGAACTTTCACTTCATGAGAGAGATTAAACTAGCTACGTGATTTTCCCTCTTTCCTGTCTCTTCCTCCCACAACCAGTGGTAAAGTGCATGCTTTACAGCTTTCCGAAACCGCCTCATTACACCCTCTCCTCCATCTCACAACTCTACTGCAGCCAACTCTCTGAAGGCCCTCAGTTTGCAGCTGCAACTGTTTAGTGCCTATGGCCTATGGCAACCTGCAGGTCGCTCCAATAAGCTCATGTCCACCCATCAACATACCATAGGGTTCAATCTCCAGAGGCAGTAGCACTTATAGTCACAGCTACCAAACTTTCTAAACTCACTGATACCTTGGTAACATTTCTACTATTAAAAACATGAGCAACAGCAGTTAAATCAGTTTTGGTTTTCTTTACTGTGATATACTCCTCTGGTAATCAAAGTAATTGTCCTGTACAGAATAAAAATAGTATTTCTACTTAATTTGGCAGATAGACTGTGATACCATCTCTCACCCAGTTAAACATGTGAACACTATGTACTATGCACAGCCTTTCATAAACCAGTACGCCCATCAGTATGCCCACTCCCATAATTTCATAAAAATGATGATAATAAAAACATTAGAAAATCTAATTTGTCTATAGGATAAACCCAGTGTCTTTTATCCACCTTAGATAAGCTCTCATTTCATCATCACCAATCTCTGGCGGAAAATATCATCATGGCAAGGTTTACATGGCTCCATGCCATCATCAGTCACATACCGATGTTATTTTTTTTACAATATGTCATATCATTTCAAGGCCAGTATATAAACACAGTGCTAGTTCTTACTACTAACCCGGCTAGTGAGTGTACATCATCTTGACCATGGTAAAGAAAACAAAGTCCTATATGTGGAAAAAATGACCTTCTGTCCAATAAAGTAGACAGTCAGGCTCTCTAATGTGATGTATATGGGTCATGATGCTAGTTACTTGCCACCCTCAAACCTATAACAAGCCTCCCAAATTAGATTCTGGCTATAAATTACAATTTTCAGTTGTTTAGGCATTTAGGTCGGTCAAGACATAACTTATTTTGATGAAAAATAAAGTAGGTCAGTCAGCCGTACCATTAAGAATCAAAATCAGAGACCTTTATTGATCCCGTAGAAAATTGGTTTTAATGCATTGCAGAATTAAAATGTGTGTTAGCATGATCCTAATCGTGTTGTAGCCCTACTACTTACTGAACTGCCTCAATATATTGCATTGGTTGCAAGTGAATGTGTGCTACAGTTGAACTGCAATGGACAAGCTAAAGAAAGCCAGGCTGAAGCAAGAATAGTGTACCACTTTAAAGCACTTTCCATGAAAGAGCTTCCATCATTGTTCACTGTGTGACCACTGGCTAAGTGTGGGGTGGGGATAGTAGGTATATGTGGAGATAGAAAGTAAGCGGGGGGAATCGAGAGGGAAGAACCACTCATACTACTAGCCATTTTAACCGGCCGGTCTTGTATTCAGAATATATCAGTGATGTAGAGCTGCTACAGTGCATCAATGAAACTGATATATTTGGGTTTTAAAAATAGCTGTGAATTTCATTATTGATCTTTTGGATCAATGTTGTTCCATGCTGTGTGGTGGAGCTGGCCATGTCACTTAAAGAAAGATCATGCCAGAAGCGGAGAAACTGTTTGGCCAAAATCGTTCACAGTATGGAGTCCAGGGTCCTTTTTCTACCTTTTAGCCTATGACTGCTGACATAGGCTCCAGCAGCACTACGGATAAGCGCTTTAGATAATAGATGGATGGATCTATAGTAAGCGACCAGTTCACTTTCAGTTTGAATTATTCCAGAGCACCAATGCAATGAAAGAACCCCTGAAATATGGAGCCATCGATGAAGGAGACTCAACAGCATGGTAAGTTACTACAGAGTTTAGACCTATATCATGCATTGTATGTATACACACACTTAGCCTTGGGTAGGCATGTATTGAGTTTTGTAAAACATACTGTTGTGCGTACTTATACTGTCTTTCTTATTTCAGGGAAAAAAAAACTCACCACGAGTGACTACTTGATGCACATGCTTGTCACTGACATGTGGCCATGAGGGTGAAGGTGATTGCTTCAGAGCAAAGATCCTGGTTACACTCTTCTCTCCACCATGGTTACACTCTTCTCTCCACCATGGTTACACTCTTCTCTCCACCATGGTTACACTCTTCTCTCAAGGACCCACTTCTCTCACTGGCTATACCTTGCAACTGATGATTAATTCTGCTTTGAAACGCACAGGCATTAAAAAAGCTATTGGAGCTGCAAAATGTCTTGTGGAACATATTAAAAAAGTGAGCTCACCTGCAACAAGCCAAGAGAGAAATGGCAACAAATGGCCGCACCTGAGCACGGGGTTGTGGAAGACATAAGCAGAAAGTGGAACAGCACATTCTACATGATAAGCTGACTGCTTGAGCAAACATGGTGTAACAGCCACACTGTCTGACTCCTCTGTCACACACAGGGGGGAAAAGGTAAAAGGATCTGAAGCCAGACCAGTGGAGCCTGCAGGAAGAGCTTTCTACAGCCCTTGAGTGCCACTGTCTTCATGAGAGGGGAGAAATAAATAACAGTCCCTGCAGTACCTCCGCTTGTGAAGGGGCTATTGAAGTCCACCCTGCCTTCGAGTAAACCCTTCGCTGGCTTTCCAACTCACTGCTTCCTTCTGCAACAGCGATGGTATACGAAGACTTCTTTCTCAGACCAAACAAACACTTTTATCCAAAAGCTTTTATCCCAAGCTACTTAAAATCCGAGGAAACTCTCAAACTTTCAGGACCAGTGGAG
This sequence comes from Brachyalestes nurse, assembly GCA_037974405.1. NCBI lineage: Eukaryota > Metazoa > Chordata > Actinopteri > Characiformes > Alestidae > Brachyalestes > Brachyalestes nurse. The sequence goes on from JBBPCY010000136.1 coordinate 12,593,590, forward strand.
AATTCTAGCTGCTAAAATCTTTATGTAGGGAGTAGTGCAAGAAGATTAAGAGAGGAGATGCTCTCTGAACAAATTAATCTTTTGGAGGATTTTGAAGATAGAGAAATATTCCGCTGCTCTGGTCGCCTTTGGCAGCTCATTTCACCAGCGGGAAGCCACAAATGAGAGCAGTCTGCGCTGGGTTTACCTTGTGTGTAGGGATGACAGAACCAGACACTGTTTCTTGGAGGAGTGGAGGGAGCGAGTAGGAACGTAAGTCTGAATGAGAGGATTAAGGTAGCTGGGTGCAGACCCAGATGTCACTGTGTAGGCAAGAGTTATTGACTTGAACTTAATCCGGGCAGCCATGGATCGCCGATGTAGGTCAGTTAGCAGTGGGGTGGAATGCGATGTTTTGAGTTGGTTGAAGACCAGCCGAGCTGGGTTTTATCATACAAGCCGGGAGACCCAATAGAGTTGGCATAATGAGTCAGGTGTGGTCTGTTTTTTCTGATGTTTTCTAAGGCAAAACAACATGACCCAGAGCCAGATGTGATGCCTCTTTATTTGTCTCACTCCTCGAATCCAAAACCAGCAGTGAAGAAGAGAATAGAGAGCTGGAAGCTGAGGATCACCTCCTATACTTTGTAGAGATGCTCCTTGCTGTTCTCTGCAGCACACAACACACCTTGCCAGTGAAGAAAGTTCATTGAATTGGAGGAAGGCTAATGAGGCTAGAAATCCCACCTTGGCCAGGCTAGCAATGTCCTAACTATGTAACGCTGGCTCCTCCACACCATCTGAGCTGCTGTTCTCTGCAGCACACAACACATCTTCTGAGAGGGGAGCTAGCTTTAGCCATTTTGCATTGTAATGGAAAGTTTCTGTATAAAGGCAAAGAGTGTGAGTGTAAGTGATGGTGAGTGGGTGTCTGAGAAAGTGTTACTGCAGAAACAGTTTACCTCCATATTTTGTGGCCTGTTGTTAAAACTATTTGTTGTGGTAAAGCTGTGTCAGCAACTTGTCAGTGTGTGTTTTCAAACAATGTGAAAAATACTTCTGCACTTTATTGAAAGATGAGTATATATCTATACATATGTATCACATGTTCTGCAGGTATACATTTAACTCTGTTATTTATGTTAATATTGTCATTTTGAAATACCATTTTGTTTTAAGAATAAAATGATAGAAATAAAATATGTCTTGGTGTTTTTGTCAATAAATCAAAGAAATAATTCACAGATTAATCGATGATTAAAATAGTATGTTTTGTAGTTTAAAATCTGCTGTTTATGTTTATATTGTCGTTTTGGAAGGACATTTTGTTAAACTATTGAAATGCTTTTTCTTATCAGATCATCAATACATCCAAGAAATTAATCACAGGTTAGTCAAAGATTAAAATAGTTGCAGCACTGCAGTGATGGCTTTTTGGGTTTGTTAAGATAAATACATTGTTAGAATGGCAAATACTGTGGATGCACTAGTGAACTTGTGAGGACTCAGTTCACATTTCTGCAGCACAAAGGTCTTATTGTGGAGCCCACAGGTCAAACAGACTGGCCTTGTGGTTATTTTACATATAAGGAATTTGTCTTGGTGGGTGCACACCTACAGCATACAAAAAATAAGAGACCACTGCAATTTATTTTTAAATCTGCATCTCTATGAATATGACAACTATTCCATGCCAGTGTCTGTTAAATTCCTACACAAGCACCTCATTCTGCTTTATGAGGGACTGATTAG
>JBBPCY010000136.1:12595420-12622030 GCA_037974405.1 Brachyalestes nurse
TTGTCAAGTGCGAGTTCGCACTTAACCATCGGGTTAAGTCAGACCTAGTTAAATGCGCTTCGTAGTACAGGCCCCAGGGCAATCAGTGTAGTGTGAAAAGGACCCAAAACGGCAGAAAAATGCTACAATGTATCATTTATTGCTCTTGGTCTGAACCAAATGAACCGGACCACATATGTGAAAGCACCCTAAGTCTGCTTTCACTTTGGTGAACAACTTATCAAAATTGTGTTTATAGTTCCTTAAATGAATGAGCAAAATTAATCCCTAAATATCTGAATGCTTGTTTCTTACTGTGTTAGTTTTTTCGTACTGTTTACAAAGTTTTAAGAAAAATATTTGGTTTCAAAGCCAAGATAAAAACTGGTAATTAACTGATCAATCAATTGAGAATTGACCATTGGGCCAGATCACATCTTTGCTTTGTCAGGCTGGCCGCTAGATGGCAGTAATGACCTTTAAATGTGTTGAGTGGTGAGAGAACCAGGATCTGGCTGTGTACTGTTGGTACATTTGAATGCCCCACGCACAGTGAGGTGAGTGTTGCTTGAATGCCCAATGAACCATTTAACTATAGCCTGAACTTTCAGGTTTAGTAAAACATTCAGACACAAAAAAAGTTCTATGTATTCACTATCAGCCACTGTTATGGCCTACTCTTACATTTATGGCATTTAGCAGACGCTTACGCAGCTGGTGGCCTAAGGAACTCCGCCCTGCGATTCGTTTCAGGGTCTGGGGTTAAGGGTCTTACTCAGGGACCCAGTGGTGGTCTGCTGAAGGTAGGAGTTGAACCCATGACCTCTTGGTCCAGAGGCAAGTATTCCACCCACTAGGCCACCCCCTTCACAGCCAGTCTAGTGGAAAACAGTGTTGCTGAATCCAGTATTGCTTTTTAACAAGAATATTTTTAATAAGAAATGAACACAGTTCTACAACTCTGTTCATGTCTTATTACTTATGCAAAAAAGAAAAAAAATCAGTCAGATCTTGGCATGGGTAAACTGGATGAAACCAGGCAAATTACATTTGCGAAAAACAAAGTGTGTCTCCATCAGAGACAAATGGTCGGAATTTTGAGAACAGAACCTCGGGGCAGGCTGAGAACTGAAGTGGACAAAATTGCCTGCGGCTTATGAGGTTACAGTTGTGCTCAGTTAATGGAATACTTCACTTAGTGGCTGTGTTGTTGAATGGAAAGAGGGGGTCATCTAGCATTAGGCAATGAGAACATAACTACAGCCTAATAGCTTGTGTGCTTGTAACCACATAAGGTAGTTTGATGAAGTTTTTGTGCTTTCAGTCTCTCTCTCCCCGTGCTTCTCTCTCTGAGACGAGTCCCAGCATGCCACGTGACATTCCTCTGGGCCTGTAGTCTTGCGAGATAAATTTGTCGCTATCGTTAGAGAGTCTGGTCGATCTCGACATAGCCAAGAACCACCTACCAGAATACGCAATTTGACTGAAATGCTGACCGACTAACAATAAACAATAAAATTTCATTTTAGAGGCCTGGTTACAGGTAGAGGGAGCCAAGTAGGAAACATTAATGACCACCAGCAAGACTACTCCAGAGTAGGCACCATAATCAGCCAGAGAGAGAGAGAGAAATTAAACCTGACACATGACTGCTGATCTCCTGTTTATGAAGTAAAGTGGGCCTTGTAGTCATGGGTGAACACACCACAGCACACACTGTGAACAATGTGAAATTCTTTCTCTGTATTTAACCCAAATGAAGCAGTGGGCAGCCAGTGATGCAGCACCCGGGGACAGTACCTTGCTCAAGGGTTCCTCAGTGGTGCCACTGGGAGTCCTGGGATTCAAACCCATGACCTTCTGATTGCAAGGGCAACTTAACCACCCCCAGTTACTAGGGGAAGTTTAAAGCCTTTTTTTTGGGGTGCAGAGGCTCAGGCCCCTGAAAATATTCTTGTTCCAAAATCCAACTCTTAATAAATAAATCGACTTTGCCAAATTTTGTGAGCTGTTTTTTTGGCTTTTACTGCAGCACAGTAAACACAGAGATAGAGCTCTCCCCATTATTTCTTGGTGTGAAGTTTTTTCTGCGCTGAAAGATTTGCTGTGTCTAAACAACAGGCAAGATCCAGTGGTGACTTGTTTCCACAAAGTTGGATGTTGTAGCATTTGTGAATACAATATAATTGCAAACTCTCTCTCTCACACACACATACAAGCCACTTTTTCATTGTTAACTAACATTAGCTAATACATTGTTTGGAATGTCTAGCAAGCTAGAAAAATGGCTAGCCTGGACTTGCTTACTCGCTTACTCTCAGCGGGGGGCAAAGAGGATGGAATTAGCTTTGGTATGTGTGGGCAGGGGTATGACAAATAAAATATGTTATTTTTAATTATGATGTAAAAATATGGAGTGGCAAAAAAGAACAACAGTAAAATGTAATGTGAATGGAAACAATGTAAATGAAATGTGGCAAAATATTTGATCATAGTTTGCAATTATAATTATAAATACATGTATACACCTCAATCCTGAACAAGATTGTTTAATTCATGATTTTGGTCATCCAGAATTGCACCACGGCTTTGTGCATCTTCATACAGAATAACAAAGTGGTGAACACCTGTAGCTCCAGGGATGCACAGCAGCACAGTCTTGCTTGGATACAGCTCCAGGTGGTAGGTTGCTATCCATAAAGAGATGTCAATCAGGCATACCGAATATGTGACTGGAAGCCTGATTGTCACTTGGGAGGAAAATAATTAGTTTAGTATCCTGGAAAGAGGCCAAGAGACCACTTTGCAAAGCCGGTGATTTCAACACTGAAGAAGAGGTTGATGTTCCATCATTAACAGCAGCATGTTAAAAATATATCGCTGTTGAAATATTGTCATATTTAAAAAAATAGCGGGATGCTTTTATGTATTTAAGGTGAAAAAACCTAATTCATCCTGTGTCATGAGTGCAAGACATTCTTTTCTTTCAGGCAGCGATTCACCTTGGGGGCCTGTTTTCAAACTGAGAAAGCCACGCCCCCCAGATCCCTCTTTACTGTGCCTCAGCCACAAATTGTTGTTGCTTCTTGGGTTGTAGGGGCAGGCGATGATCAAATCTGATGTCTATATCTTGCTCCAAAAGGTATTGTTATAAGTTATAACTGATTGATACTGGTGACTAGCCAGCATTTAGCTTGAGAGAAAGTTTGTTTTCCACCAACACACTACAGTCAATAGCCAACCATGATGTAACTGACAAAATTCCTATCTTCTGGTGTACTTAGTCCTCACCAACTTAAGTAAGAAGATTGTCACATTGCCAGATCTTATCTATTGGTTGCTTTCTGGTGAATTTCTATAAACCAATCAGTCCTAACATTAAACACCTACTACTGTGTTGGTCGCCATCATTCTACCAAAACAGCTCTGACCCATCAAAACATGAACTCAAGACTGCTGAAGGTGTGCTGTGATATCTGGCACAAAGGCATTAACAGCAGATCCTTTGCGTCCTGTAAGTTGTGAGGTGGGGTCTCTGTGGTTGGGACGAGTTTGTCCAACACAGCCCACAAATCAAGGTTCATCAGCAGCTGTGTACATAGTGAGATAAGCAAAGTTTCTCCATGGACCACGGTGCAACGTGTAGTGACTAATGCCGGGCAACAATTACATTTTTAAAAATCACGATTAATCGCATGTTTTTCTGTGATTAATCACGATTATACGCAAAATCAAATATTTAATTCAAAAGTAGTGTGTTGCACACTTTCATTTTTAAAGTACTGGTATATGAACAAAAGTGCAATAACATTTGGTTTGCAAACACTTTAAACAAATAAGGTGCTTTTTAACAGCAGTGTTTTCTTTAACACAGTCACACAGCTGCAGTTCAAATATTTCTGTAAATCTTAACTTAAACATTAATGGAATCAAATCATCCACATGAATGCCACTGCAGGGAATACATGTTTTATCTAGTTTGTTATAGAAAAACAAGTTACCCTCAGAGTCCAGAGCATGGCCGGTGGAACAATTATGGCAGTCGTAAAGGGGGACCAGCTCTATATTAAAGTCTATGTATCTGAATGCAGTGTCATTAAAGTCTCTGTTGGTGTAATCTGGACAAAAGTAATGGGATGCCTGACCTCCGCAAAAATGAGCTGAGATGTAGAGCCATGGACACAGAATATATGCACGCACTCATGAGCACAAAAAAGCAACACATTTTCAAAATAAAAAGATTTTAAAAACCTGCGTTAACGTGCCCAGCCCTAGTAGCAACATACAACATTCAACAGAGTACAGGTTACAACAGACAGTAGACAATCGACAAACAATATACAAACAGCAAGTGTGGACATTACGTAAACCTTCTGGAGGTTTATTACTCGATTAAATTGAGATCTGGGGAGTCAACACCTTGAGCTCTTTTTCATGGTCCTCAAACCTCCTTGAACAATTTTTGGTAAGTGGTGCCTTATCCATTGCCAAAAGGAAATACTGCTGCCATGAAGGGGTGTACTTGGTCTGCAACAATGTTTAGTACATGATACGTGCCAAAGTAACATCCACATGAATGCCAGGACCCCAGGTTTCCTTCTTCCCATAGTGCAGTGGTTCCCAAACTTGGGGGCGTGGAGGTATTGCAGAGGGGCGCACCAATGGGCTAGCCTATGCTCCACTCGAGCACTGCTAGCAAAAACATGGACAAGTTTGTGCACCCAGCCAAGACTCTAGCAGAGACTGACTCTTCATCAGCTGCAAATTCAAGTGTGAGACTTGAGTTTTTTTCTGACTGGGAACTGGTTAATTTTGCCAGCCATTTTTGTGGAGACAGTTGTTTATTCTTGTTTATAACCCCACAGTGGTGAAATTGCACCATTTGTTATTGCATTTGTTTTGCCCAGTTTGAAAAGGGAGTTGTATTTCAAATAAAGTTTGAATCTGAACCTGTGTAGTTTGAATGGGGGGCTCATTAATGTTCCTATCTAGAAAAGGGGGGCCCTGCAGAAAAAGTTTGGGAACCACTGCCATAGTGCATCCTGGTGCCATCTCTTCCCCAAATAAGTGATCCATATGCAACTAGCCATCAATGGTGTACAAGAAAATGTGATTCATCAGACCAGACCATCATCGTTCATCCACCATGAATTTTGTGTCTGATCGGTGTATGCGTTTGGCTATTCAGTACAGAACTTGAAGAATTTAAGAACATTATGATTCAGAAAATTAATTGCAGGCCAGCTTAGTCTACTGTGTTTATTTGGTGGTATGTTTGGTGGTGTCAATGTCAGTTCTGCCTGGTGACCTTTGATAAATTCAGTTCACCACAGTTTCCCAGCTTTGTCTTCCTTTCGAATAGAACTTCTTGATGGCAAACACAGAAAATCAGTTATTTATGAAGACTTTAACATTTGTATACAACAGCCAGTTTGTTGCTTAGAGGGAAAGGCCTGTGAGGCTGAGATGTCTGGGCCTGCAATCCTACTCTTCTACCACTCTCACTTGTCTGTATGGCACCCTCTCAGACGACACTCAAAAAATGCTACAGAGGTTTAATGAGCTGTTTGGAAAAATGAAAAATGTGCATGGAGAGCAGTCAGAGAGATGAGTGTATGGTAGGATCGAGAGGGTGATTCTCTTGTCTGGGGTATGTCAGAGGGAGCTTTGTCTATTACTCCCTCAACTTTTCATCACAATTTCCTCTATGCTCTCCACCCTGGCTCGCCTTACCCACCTCCTGCCAGGGCCTGGGAGGTGGTGGCATTCCCAGAAGACGATTGAGAAAACAGTTCAAAATCAAACTGTTTGTACTTCTGTAGTTCAAATAGGATATGTGTATCAAGGGAGGTAAAAGAGATGGAGTTTAGAAGTGTTTGTAGTAGGTGTCTGAACTTAAAGTGGTGGTTCAGCATAACAGAAAATCTACAGGTCGGAGAAAAAAAATATACAGTGTGATGCCATTTTGGGCTTTAGAATTAGTATCAATACACATTAAGACTACAAACATGTCTTAACTGATGTACTCTGTCTGTGTAAAGTGAGAACTAAATAGAGTAAATTAGATTTTCAGAACTATTCGTCTAAGAGTGTGCTCTCTTTTGTCATGCTAGCTGAGCTCAGTGCTCTTATTTAAAGTTTAGAAGAAGTCAGTAGTGGCCCTACAGCATAGTGGACTAGTAGCTGGGCAATGGCAGTGTGAGAGCAGCTCTTCTTGTCTGGTTGGCTGAGAGCTGTAGGAGAGAGAAGAGGGCTTGTGTCAGCATGTGTGTGTGTATGTTTGTGTGTGTGTGTGTGTGTGTGTGTGAAGGCCTCTTTTATTCCTTATTTATACTGTCACCACACTCAGCTGCACAGCCACAAGGTCCTATGAAGAGGATTCCAGCCTTCTCTGGGTCAACTGTGTGTGTGTGTGTGTGTTTGTGTGTGCGCGTGAATGTGTGTGTGTTCTCACAGAAAATGTCTTTTCTTTAAGAAGTCCTAGCACTGAGGGCGCTGCAGCCTTATTGAAATTATTGGGAAGTTTCTTCTCCTCATCCTTCTTCTTCCACCAGTTCGCAGGTGTAGGGCTGATGGTGGCGCTACAACAAATGTTCTGTTCGCGTTTGTGTGAATAACTTCTGAACTGTAAGGCGTAGACACAAAACTCATTCATGGAAACTAAACCTTTAGACCTTTAAGCTTCTCCCATAATTCTGTGCAAAAACCTTCTTTTACTAGATACCTTATTTTTGGCATGATCATGAAAGTACTGGTGTCAGAATGTTCTGCACAGCCTAAACAATGAATAAACAAATTCTAATCCTTCTGACTTTAAGCATAGTTGACAAAATCTCTAAGTGCTTTTTCTGATTCTCATTAAAACTTGATATGCTAATAGGTCATTTTGGGGTAGCATGTCAGCTATGGTATAAATGTATCAATGGGGGTGCTATAACATGCAATTATGTGTTTCTCAACCATCACCCGTCCAACTGAGGTGAAATTTTGCAGGCTGCTCTTTCTGTGAGCCTATTTATGTGAAATGAAAATGTGCTTTTTCATGTTTTTCCTTTTTACATAATACAAAACCTGTAATTTCAAACTAGTCTCTGTTGTTGTTTTTTTATTTTCCTTAATCATCGTGACTCTGATGTCAAAATTTGTAAGAGTATAATCATCACCAAAAATAAAAAAGTAATAAACAACATGCTTCCCACATTCAACTAAATCCTTCTGGTTGTGAGCATTACTGAATAAAACAGCTGAAACTTGGTGCACAGGCAGTGCTATAATGTGCAAATAAATAAAGCCGCTGCTTGTCCAATTAAGATTAAACTTTGCATGCTGCTTTTCTTATATTTCTTATATATTCTTATATTTCTTAGATTTTTTATCTTTTCATTCATTTCCCTCTTTCATTTATAAGTGTTCAACCATGCCAGTGTACTGCTGCTGCTAGAAACTGTAGAAACTGAATTTCCCGGAGGAATCTTACAGAGGGATTAATAAAGTTTTAGTCTGTCTATCTAATCTATCTGAGCTACTCTATATAAAAGGTCTTATGGACGATTCAGTTATTAAAATAAATCACAAAGTTAATTGGGCATTTGGCAGGCTCAGGCATTTTCTCTGAAGTCTTTTGTGGTATCTGTTTATTTTATTCACAGTGGGTATAGAAAATAATTACCACCTTCAAACTATTCACATATTGTTGCTTTGCAGCCGAAATGAGAACTTTGCCGATATGGCTTGAAGATTCTGAAGAAATGGAAAAAGGTGTTATGGTCAGATAATATTTTGAACGATGTGGTCTCAACAACAAATGATACATCTGGTGGAAAGCCAATACAGCTCACAATCCAAAAAACATACCTACAGTAAAACATGGCTGTTCATCCAAGATGGCAGTGCGAGCAGACTTCTGCTCCATGCGACTCAAAATCGGTGCTAAATGTTTCATGTCAGTGTCCTAGTTCTACTCGTTTTTCATTATCTAAGTGTTCCAGTGACACGCAGGTCCAAGTGTTTGACCGGGAAACTACTTAATGTCCACATTTGTTGTTGTTTCTATTTATTGCTTGTTGATTATCTATTGTCTGTTGTAACCTGCCTTCTGTTGAATGTTGTAAGTTGCTATATGTTGCACTGTGGTCCATGGAGAAACGTTGTCTCAACTAACTATGCACGTGTACAAAGCTGCTGATGAAAATAAGCATCCGGGGAGGGTGTTTCTCTGCTGCAGGGACCAGGACACGTGTCAGGATAGAAGGAAAAATGGATGGGGCAAAATACTGTCAAATTCCTCAGGAAAACCTGCTGTTTCTTTTAGAAAGTTGGCACTGGGAAGAAGGTTCACATTCCAAGAACTGGAACTGCACAGTCTAGATGTGCAAATTTATAGACAATTAACACTCAATGCAGTAATTATAGAAAAAAGTAGTTTAAAAAATCTAAGATATAGGGAAGGACATATAACAAAAACAAAGAGTACAATATTAATTATATTAATATTGGCAGCTGGATGGCCAGGCCCAGCGCCATGGGGGGGCGTAAGGGGGCGTCGCCCCCTCAGTGGGATAATGCCGTCCCCTCTGTTAAAATAAGCCCTAACTGAACTTTTAAAAAAAAAAAAAAAATTCATTTTAAAAGACTAATACAAACGTTACACCACTATAGTTAGCTTAAAAAATAAAGTCTACATTTTACATACGTGATGGTACGTTCAAGACTAGATTTTCAAAGTCACTTACTGAACTGACCCGGGTGTGTGAGTCACTTGAGGCAGTATTGCCAAATCGACAGCTGTAAGTCAACTAAAGTGTTTGAATCGTCTTTTAAAAGAAAGTAAAATGCCTTGTAATGAGAATGAATCACTTTCAAATAAAACAAGACAATAAGAGAAGGAGATTCCGCTGTATTTGACAAGTGGAGTCACTCATTACTGACGTTCTGGGAGCGCTATTCTACTTGTGTCAGTGATAAACCCACTCGTTTGAGCGATTTAGATTCGGCTGCATGTTTTCCGCTGCGGAATTTCGGCTCTGACTGACACAGAGTCCACTAGGAGGATTCAACTTTGCAGGAAGTTTGGGGGATTGTAGGTTTGTAGGATATACCTCATTTTTAAGTGTGGTGGTACAAATAAACTGTAAGTTATGCAACTTTTATGGTACTAATAGGTGCTTTAATAATTATGTATTTGTGTGACAGAGTATACAATTTAGACATGGTGTAGTTGGGACTCAAAGGATTCAGTTCAATGGAGACCTCAGATTCGTGACTCATGAGTTATTTAATGAATCACACAGTTCTAGTGAGCAGGAGTAAACTAACATAGAAAATGGTTGGGGGAAAACGAACAGTAGAGGAGGGGAATAAACAAGGGGAATATTTGCCTTTTGGAAATGACGGTCAGTCATCTAACACTTGTGTGTCTCCCGGTACAACTTTGCAGCGCAACGCTGCCGCCATGCAAGCCGAGTGTTCACGAAGCACAAACAAATGTTTATTTTGACACTTTGCCTAACAGGAAAGTGGGTGGCAGTGTTCGTAGTGTCTGTAGGAGAGGTTTTGGTCGAGGTGGAGACAGCAGGATTGGGAGAATGACACTAGCTCTCTATATCCAGAGACACGACTCCGTCCTCCTTTGCTTTCTCTTTCGGAGACGTAGGAGAGCCAGCAGTGAAATTGCCGCCCCCTCTCTGCATTTTTGTTGCCCCCCAACTTGTTTTCCGCTGGCGCCGGGCCTGTGTACAGTCACAACACGTGGTCATGTGTGTTTCTGACTGCTTTTGGTAGACAAAACAGGGTAATGTAAAATGTGACCTCATTCTGATTTGACAGAAGTGTGACTAATGGACAGCACCAATCAGGACGGAGGCTAAAGGATCTCCCGAGGAACAAAATGCACACAATGTGTATTGAATAAAAGTTTTTAAAAATGTGTAAAGCACAATTTTGTTAAGATTGTATGCAAATGTAACATACTAAATCTACCATTCTCTAATGTATTGTGGTATGTCACTCTAAAAGTGCACCATTCATCTTAATCCATTGTGTATTTTATTACAAAATAACCAAATCAAATTTAATCCTGAAGATATTTCAGATTTCATTGAATTACTCCCTAAAGAATCACATTTAAACTGAATGAGATTTACCTGTATAATCCACTGGACATGGGTTTTATGCAGTTATGGACTGCCTAGAGAAAAGATACTGAAGGATTTGTCTGGCTGTGTGGAAATCAGCTGATAAAACAGAAAGGCTTCAGTAGTGAAAGCAGTGAGAAGGGTGGTCATGCAGCCTTGGAAAATGTCAGCGCTGGTAAAACACATTCCCTTTAATCTTAATGCGAAGCCTGTAAAAGCACGAACCCCAGGCACAACCAACTCTGCATTTATCAGTTAAATAGGAATATTAGCGTTCTAACACATGAATTTACTAAAATGCATTAATATTGATGTTACAAGAGTTTGTTAATTAACTGCTAATTGGACAGAATGCTATTTGCACACACACATGCACACACAACCACAATTCTCTTTTCCAATGAAATGGTTCCTCTCATATGTCAAAATAAGAATCTAAGTCTCTGGGCTTCAAATAAGAACTCGTCCAAAGAACTCTTCGGCAGCACCAAAGTTTAAAAGACTGGACAATTTAGATTTTTGTTTGTAGAGACACATAATTACATTTGATCACATAGTAGAATATAGCTTAGTGGTTAGAATAAACATAAACATGTTTTGAAATGGAATATAGTATTGTACAGTAAAACATAGTATAGATCAGTATTATACAGTGTATAAGGAGTATAATGTACAGCTCCAGAAAAAAATAAGAGATCACAGCAATTTATTTTTAAATCAGCATCTCTATGAGTATGACCACTATTCCATGCCAGTGTCTGTTAAATTCCTACACAAGCACCTCATTCTGCTTTATGAGGGACTGATTACTGATCTCCTGAATCAAATCTTATTTAATGAGAAACAGTATAAAACCACTGCTGTAATCAACACTCTCCTCTCACAATGAGACCAGTTGGTTGGTAAAACTCTAATAGAAGTGCGTCAAAGGTAATTACTGCCATTTTGTTTAAGAGTGAACAAGAGATTTGTTTTCTTTGAATTATTCAAGTTCTGTAAACAGTGTATCATTTCTTTTATTTTGATATATTGCCATTTCCTTTAAAAAGATGCTTTAATTAACAATATTTTTGTTTGGAAATTAGGACACAAAAGTTGTATATATTTGCCATGGATTTTAGCTATTGAACAGAAGTGATTTCAGTTTGCGAAGAGGAGTGAATAGGAATGAAAGAAACAGAATTCCAAGAAAAGTTCTGTCTTGATTTCAGCTCTCTTTATCATCTTCTGCCATTCTTATCTCTTTGCTATTCATAGCAACCCGCAAACAGACGTTTTTGTATTTTAGCAGATTGCCAGCGTTTTGCTAAATTGTTGTGTCCACAGGAATAACAGTAACAGTCCTCCATGTAGCACTCGTTTTGCTTGATAGGCTCCGGGTGTTGAAAATGGTTTTATGGTGATGGGCAAATAACAATCTTGGCTGACACTAAGTGGGTGTTGGCAGAATAAGTGGCACGATCCCTGAAACACTGTTAGCTTGCGAATGAACGAAAGCATTTTTTTCAAAAGCCTTTCTGAAGAAAACCTCTCTCTTTCTCTCTCTCTCTTTCTCTCTCTCCCCCCACCCCTCTCTCTCTTTCTCTCTCTCTCTCCTCTCTCTCCTCTCTCTCTCTCTCTCTCTCTCTCTCTCACAAACACATATCGGAGTGTGTTTATGGCAAGAAGCCATTTTACTCTCTCTGTGTTTGCGTATTCCTTTGCATGGTTGCCCTTTCACTGCCTGTTTTCCCCACACGGCAATCCGTGCCCTCCGTCTCTGGCCTATAGACCAGAATAGCTTGTGTTTTTTTTTCTTTGTCTTTTTATTTCCCGTGGTCATACTATACGAGCTGACTTTCACAGTTCGGCAAACACGGGCTTCGAATTTCCGCGTGGACGCGAAAGTTGCGCCCGACAGCGCGCAAAGTCATAACACACTCCTGTCGGAGCCCCTCCCTTTCTCTCTTGAGTGAAGCGCGGTTGGGGTTGAATCTGGCTAAGATGTCAATTAGCCCTTAATTACATCACACCCACACTTTGCCTACCCATTTAACTAAATGTAATTACAAGGGTGGGGGGGAGGGGATGTTGATGTAATTTCATGGGTGGCCTGCTGTTGCTAAGCCTGCTCGTCTCCCCCGTGGAAGTGTTGGAGTGATATGAGCTCAGGAGGCCCCAGGCCACAGCGCTGGATCCGCGTCTCTCAGAGCTGACTAATGAATCAGGCTGAAAACACTTAGATCAACCTCCACACCCCCGATGTCCCCTGTGTGATCCAGGTGATTGCTTTGGCAGCTTGAGCATCAAAAGTGGAGAAGGCAAAACGCATACGCCCACTGCCGGAGCTGGCCTCGCGGCAGGGATAATTAAGCAAGGGGGCAAAGGAAATTACTGAGGGATCTAACTATCTTAACTTAATGAATGGTTGGGGGATACAAGCTTGTCTGTTTTTATAGCTGGTCCCAGCATGTAGACCAGAAACATACTCAGCGCAAGAACTTGAATAGAAATGACAATGTCCAGGCAAGACATTGCAAACGCATGTGCATCTGTACAAACTCACCCAGCTCTTATATTCGTGGTGGCTAAAGCACTCAGCACTCTTGATAATCAGTAATGCCATAGCCATCCACGGCCAGGTGTGCAAGAGAGCACAGCTGGCTCCACCCCCTTCTGGGTGTGTAGGATACTTTATGATAATGGACCTAAATATAAAGTGATAGTCCATTTCTAACATTGTTTTGAAGCATACTTGTAATTGCAGCTGGTGACCTGGTGGTTAGGGAGTCGCCCCATGATCAGAAGGTTGTGAGTTTGAATCCCAGGACTGCCAGTGGCACCACTGAGTTACCCTTGAGCAAAGTAGCGTCCGCACACACTGCTCCCCAGGCGCTGTGTCGGTGGCTGCCCACTGCTTCACTTGGTGAATGGGTTGAATGCAGAGAAAGAATTTCACACTGTTCACACTGTGTACTTTTCTTTACATTTTGATTTCTTCAAAATTAGGTAATAACTGTCAAGCATACACCGTATGGACAAAAGTATTGGTACACACCTGTTTTTTTTTTTTTTTTAGAGTTTGGGCTAGAACCCTTTCCTCCAATGAAGGGTAATCTTAATGCTTCAGCATACATAGACATTTTGGTCAACGCCAGTTCGGTGTGAAAGAACTTGAATGCCCTGCACAGAGCCTGTCCTCGACCCCATACAACATCTTTGAGATGAACTAGAACAGAGATTGCGAGCCAAGCCTTCTCATCCAACACCAGTGTCTGACCTCATAAATGCTCTACAGAAATGCTTCCCACAGAAACGCTCCAAAATCCTGTGGAAAGACTTCCACGAAAAGTGGAAGCTGTTATAGCTGCAAAGGGGGAACAATTCCATATTAAAGTCTATGGATTTGAATACAATATCCCTGTTGGTGTAATGGTCAGGCGTCTCATTACTTTTGCATTAGCCAGTATTGTATGTATGAATATACATATTCCTGTACAAAAACATTTCAGTAGAAGCTGAAATATTCTTGTCAATGCACTACTCCAGTAAAGATGGTGGTTAGAAAATGACGTGCTTTTAAATGTACTTAAGCATCAAAGGTGAATGTACACTGTGCTATTACAGTTGTTAAGGAGGCCTGAAGATAAGAAAAACAGAGATAGCTGTTCGTCTGCACCACACAGTTCTTAGAGTGCCCAGATCTTCAAAGGTGTATTAGTCAAGATTTAAAATACTTAACCTTTATTGGTCAATAGATGTGTAACCACACCGAGTGATTTCGATTTTTACTCTTTAGATCTGCTTTCCATTTCTGCTTGTGATCACAAAGCATGCCTCTAGAATCAACAAGGGCATTTACAGTTTGGTAGCGTTCCTAAGGATTTTCTTCATTTTTGCATCTTTATATTAGGTGGAGGTTCTTCAAACCTAAAAAAGGATATTCGCACATACACATCATTTCACATCATTCATATTCACACATCATTTACTAAAACGGTTCTGTAACAAACCATCAGTTGAAAGATTCCTCTGTGGCACCACACAAAGGTCCCCACACTGGGAAGGATGCTTATAAACTGTTTTGCCCATCACTGTAATTTAAAATCTCTTATTTAATTACTTTTATCTCTTTTACACTTCATTGCTGGCATTAACTGTTTATAAATATTCACACATAGCTTTATAAATATATTGGCCAGTGCTTATGCATGCATTATAATATAATGTTATTTAGTGTTTTGATAAGTCTAGCAGTGCAGACCATGCCAAACTATGTATCTATGTACCTCACTTTGTGCACAGAGGCACAGTCGTGCTGAATCATGCTGGAAAAACCCTTCCCCACATTGTTGCCATAAGGTTGGAATCATAAATTTGTCCAAGATGTCTGTGTAGCATTAACTTTCACTGGAACTAGAGCCCAAACTTTGGTAATAGCTGTTGACCATTATACCTCCTCCACCAAACTTTACTGTTGGGACTATGTATTGGGTAAGTATTATTTTCATGGCATCTGCGAAATTCGTATTTGATTATCAGATCAGTAAATTAGATTTCTAGAGAGCATGTTTCCAGAGTACAGTGGTGGCATGCTTTATACCATCTGCTTGGCATTTTTTATAACAACAGCTCTTCCAGTCTAACTTGGAAAAAAAAATCACAAACTGAAAGGTGATATCCCTTGACAGTTTAAAGTCACTAAGCTCTTCAGTATGACACATTCTACTGCCAATCTTTATCTATGGAGATTGCATGGCTATGTGCACCTCTTGTACATCATACTAAAACGGTATTCTGTCCCTCTAGGTTTTTTTCCATGTACATTGATTTTATTTTTGGAGTTGTTCACTTTCCGCCCTCGCTGTGCTTCCAGAGGGATCCACGCCATGGAACAGGAATCTGATGGTCCATTTGCAAGTTACTAGAGAGCAATCTCAGGCCTGGAAAGGCCTGTTGCACAAGACAGGGTGCCATACTAATCGTGGCCAGATAAAAAATAAAAATAAATAAATAAATAAATCAGGCCATCAGCAATACATATTCAGACCTCATGCTGTGCAGCCATGGAGGCAGGGAAGTGGAGTCTTGCGCTTGAAAGGAGAGCGGAGGGCACCATTAATTACAAAGACATGCAGGCTGAAAGTGTGCCGCCGCATCTCATTGGTGCTGAGAGGGAGGCCTACTGCTTTTCTAGAGTCGTCTTATTATTGAGCCAGGACTGAGGCCTAATTAACGCAACTCAATCCAAACAGTATTAATGAAGCTTTTCAAAGTCTGAGGTGGGATCAGTTTTGGCAAGCCCAGCGTGGTCTTAACTAGTCTCCAGCGGAATGGCCGGAGGAGGTAGGAGGCTCATTTTTATTCCATATCAGGTTGTAGGGGTATATATATATATCCCTTATGTATTATATTGTACCCATAAGTAATCAACACTGATATGTCTGAAATGTATTATACATATTATGTAAGTATGCTGTAGCTGATGAGTGACAAATTAAGTGAAATAAACAACACAAGGATGCCTTGATTAAGTAATGGGCCACTACAAGCCTCCATAACTGATTCAATGCATTTTTCCTCTAATCCTACTTTGCATTAAAGTCTCTGGAACAGTAGGTACTGGGTGGATGAAACACCATTATGCCAAAAGATATTTCCTTGGATTAATGTGCTGGAATGTGGCACCTCTTCTCCTCCTCAACCCTGTCTCACGATTTTTCGTGAAGCCATCACGACATAAAATTTCTATTCAAACGTGCTGCTATCACGCTTTAGGCCTTTTTTCCGTGCTAGGACAATGCTTCACCACCTTGTATTTTAATGCGCAGTGCGTAACACTCCCACTATCAGCGCTAACTGGTCACTGAGGGACAGTAGGAGAGAACTTTGTGCACGTCAGCTTAAAAGAGGATTAGGGTTAGGGTTAGGTTTAGGGTTAGGGTACTGAATCTCCTAGCACGGAAAAAAGGCCTAAAATGTGATCGCAGCACGTTTGAATAGATTTTACAGTTTTTGAAATATTGGTGTTGTTCCATGATTTGGTATCGTTCCACTGGTTTTATAGCAACCACACAATCACACTTTACATTTTCTTGTGGAAATGCAATCTAGTTTGATGAGGTCCAAAATGTTCCAAAATTTGGTGTTTATTTGGCTTAAGATCAGTTGACTGTGAAGGAAATATCCTATGAATTAAATCATTTCCATGTTCACGAAATCGTTCAGTGAAGCATCATTTCCTCTGGACCCTAAGAATGACAACATTGTTATCCTGACAAGAGTCCAGATAAAAATGTTTCGTCATGAGATAAAGGTGATCAATAAGAATGAAACTGTATTTGCAGTGGCCCTTCCCTCTAAGGGTACAAATAGAGTCATGGCAGTAAAAAGCTTCCCACAGCATAGCAAATCCAGTGGACAACCTCACGATTTATACAGTGTTTTTTTTCTTCATTTGTCACCTGTGTGCAAATACTAGGCTGCTAAAGTTAATTTATTAATAAACCATTCACTTGGTAATGATCACATGATATCCTCCTTGCTCTTTAAGCGTGAAGTGGAGCCACATACCACAAAAATTGCATACATCTGTATGTATGCCATGATTATAATTATGTAAGTGTTATTTTCTAAGTCTAATCATAAATCTTATACTCAACTTAACCTCGCTAAGCAAAAATAAGTTTACGTTGCACTTTTGCTGTAGGTCACAAAGTCAGGACCATATCGCTGGGCAGTTCTCCCTGTGTTTCTGTGTTTCTTCTACAACGTTAGTATATTTTTGTCCTGAATATGAAAAAAAAAAAGTACAGGTACAAGTACTGTCTCTGTCTTTCTCTCTCCCTCTCTCTCTCTCTCTCTCTTTCTTTCTCTCTCCTGGAGTTAGAGAGGGCACTCAGTTGTGGGAAGAGATAGGTTTGAAATTATATGTATTGGAATCGGTAGGAGGGATACGGCGGAACATGTGGCAAGAGATTTCGGCTGTGTCTACGTTGTGTGCTCTGTGCGCTTGTGTGTGTGTGTGTGTGTATTTCAGGAGAAGAAAAAAAAATGAAAGAACGTGCAAGAGTGAAATCGTGCAGATAGAGAGAAGGAAGGAAAAAACAGGCTTTCAAGCTTATTGTTGAGATGGATTAGGAAGAGGAGGCAGTTGAATGCGACTGGAAAGAGGATGGTATTGCAGAAAGTGTGTGTGTGTGTGTGTATGAGAGAGAAAGAGAGGGGTCTGAGGAGCAGACAGATGATGATTAAGCCCAGCACTCAGCAGTGCCACAGGGAGTTGTGCAGAGAAGCAGGGGGCTAACGGCTCTGCTTTAGCGTGCTAGCTATGCCGCTCCATCTCCAGTCCAGTCTGCTACCCACAGATCGATTGCCGTGGCCACAGCTTCCACAATCCGTCCCGATAAATGGGGAGGGGGGGCGGGAAGAGTGGAACAGAGCTCTGCGGGCTGACATTAGGGACTTTAAACATTGACGGGTGCATGGTTGGCCTCAACTACCCCTGGAAAACCTGTGCAAGTTAAAACACATCAAAACTGAAAACATTATGTCGTGACTGAAGAAAGCTCTCCAGCTCTCGCCAAGGGTGTTTTTATCCTTAGTGCCAAAAATGCGCTATGTGTCTCAACTGACCAATCAACATCAGGGATGGCTTTTCCCTGGTCAGTCATCATCCTCCTTAATGGAGCAAAACTGGCTTGTGCTGGAGCAAAACAGTTGTTGTGAAAAGAGTCTGATCATTATGTGTGTCGCTCATCTCTGTCTTAAACAATGACGGTTTCTTTTAATGACTGGTATGACTGAAAAGCTGAGAATGTGCTTACTCGCTACAAACACACAAAGAGACCTGCTTAGATATTTTATTTTTTTGAGCTACAACTCCAACGAACATTTCTGTTTGCTTTAGCATCTCTACAGTTGTTCAATCTCAAAGTCTCTATTGATGGTCCTGAACCTTCTGTGTAATTTCACTGTGCAACTTCCCCACCCAGGAGTCAATTGGTATGATCGTCATGGCAACTGCACTTACAGATGTTCTCGACTCACGTGTCCCTCTTATTAAAAAAAAGTAGAAAGAAAAGTATATGCCCTCATTTTTGTCATGGTGTTGTGTTGTTTGAGTGCGCGTGTTTGTGTGTGTGTGTGTGTGTGTGTGTGTGTGTGTGTGTGAGGGGGGTGACAAATAGGTGATCCATGTGGAGAATAGGGCCACATTAGCATAGCGGGAGTGAAAGGGAATGAGGGGTGTTTCTGTCTCAAGGCAGCCTTGCTGATATATACATCGAGGACAGTGCTTTGAATAAGTCAGCTGATTTGCCTTAAGCGTTCATTATGTCTTCCTGGAAAGAGACTAGTATTCTTTTAAGAATGCTGAGAAGTGATTTCATTTCAGACACTGAGCTGGTGTATCCAGACGTTGCTCTCAGACTCTTATTATGTTGATGGCAAATATGTATTGACTATGATGATATATGGTGCAACCATCTAAGCGCTGACCACCACTTTGTTCCTTGGCAATCAAACAGCCATCCTTCACTGGGAGTCCAAGTGAGCATAGTTGACCTCGCTGTCTCTCTCTGGATGGGCAGAATGGCCTTCCCTCTCTCATAACGCCAGCCAACGCAGGCTTTAGCTCACATAACAAAATTGGCGGTTAGTCTTCTCCTCAAAGTGTGTTGAGCTTTTGACAGCAGTTTGATATCTGATGGGGATTTGCATGACTCAGAGGAAGCACATATTAGCCTTCACACGCCCAGTGTGGTGAAGGTACCTAGTTATCAAGTGTAATTAGACATAAAACAAGGGAACATGGTGATGCAAGAAATATGTTTCCGCTACTATTTACCCAGTAAGGCTCCACCATCTTCACTTTCTGCCCTAATCTCTGTGTTATCCCAGCTCTGACCCCTTGTCATTCAAGCAACTCCTTGTCATTCAAGCTACCTTTGTGTAGTAAAGTCACCCTTATGGTCCCGTTAGCATATCACAGCACAGCACACAGTGTGAACAGTATGAAATTGTTTCTCTGCATTTAACCCATTCACCAAGTGGAGCAGTGGGCACCCAGCGATGCAGAACCTTGCTCAAGGTTACCTCAGTGGTGCCCCTGAAGTCCTGGGATTTGAACCCACAGCCTTTTGATCTCAGGGGCAACTCCCTAACCACCAGGTCGCTAGCTGTCAATTTTGTTGCTAAGAGGACTTTTACATGTATTAGAATACATTAATTTATAATTTAAGTACTGGTAGAAAATGCATAGATATTGTCCACAAATCATTCAGACCTAATTCAGTATATTTGTACAACTTTGTCTTTTCTCTGTCATGCAGTTCTGTGGATTTTTTTTATTTTGTGTTCTCATTGTTTCTCTGCAGTAAGTTTGGCCAAAACCTAACCTGTGTTCTATTTCTTTCCTTTGGTTTCTTTCATGGATCTTTACCTGTACCTACCAGCTCTGTTGTTAACCTGGACATTCAGTAAGCTTTACAGCTTCCTCTACACTCTACTAGTTTCACTAGCAGTGGTTACAGCCAGAATCTTTGACACAACAGTACAGACTACAGAGTGAACACACAGGAGCATTCATATACACAGTGCCAGTTCTCTCCTTCCTAGCCCCACCTGATACTTCAAATATGCAATTCCAAAAAAATACCTTTTCAGAAACTTCTAATCTATACTTCCACTTATTGGTCACTTAAGTTATTGGTCAGGAGTGGCTCTGTCATCAGAAACTAAACCCTGATGTAGTGCTAGGGGGTGGCTAAGACAAACAGTGCAGTCTCTGAGCTGCTTTCTCTGTAAACCGGCAAGGTGGGAGTTTCTGATAAAGTAATGGAATGCCATATATTTTCTGAGTATGCAAGAGTAAAGATTAACCGGGAAGGCTTGATGTGTGTTCATCCCTAGTTTATGTTTACAATCAGTAACATTAGCATGAATTCAATTAACACTCCTTTGGCTTTGCATTGATCCCTGCAATATTCTCCACAGTAGGCGCTGGTTTAATTAGTTGTTTTTTGTCTGTATTTTGCCTCAACTCCGACAGATCGGGCAGCCTCCAAATTAATCATCTCAATCGACTTAAAGCAACAAAGTGATGCTGTTCAATATCGATGATGCATAATTAGCCCAGAAATCCCCCACAATGAGATACTCCAGCTAATATCACGAAAAATGACAGGGCCTGCAAAGTGGATGGAAGCTATTATCTAACTGTTCTCTGTGGCCTGGTGTTAATTAAAAACCTGGGTATGTGCGTTTCGGTCATTGTGGATTTCGCAGGACTGAATGGATGCGGCAGCAGGGTTTTTCGTTGCTAGAGGCTAGCGTGAGCGCTAACCAAGGGGCCAGAGTACTTTAGCTTAATGAATCAAAGTTTAAGGCTGCTTGATCAGCCCTCTTCAACCTCCCTAGGAGACGACTTTCGACTTTCAGGCTTGATAGATGCACTTAATTATGAATTCTGTGGATATTAAAAAGCCATTTGGTTGTTTTTCAGAGTTGGGGGTGAGGGCTCATGGGCTTTAACGGTTGTGTTTGGCAACAATGGCCTACAGCATTTTAGAACCCAAAAGATGCAGTTAAATACCCAGGGAGCCAGTGCACAAAAACAACTCCAGATCGAGTTCTAAAGCAGCAGAGCAAGACACAATCCTTAATGAATAAGGCCCTATATCCAAGAGTCACACAGCGCTGAGACGGCACCCAAGCATGCACCTGATGGCCTTTATTTCTGATTAAACCAGTCAGCAGATGTAAATAATACATGAGTGTTGGTGCTCAACCCAAAGTGAGACAATAACTAGTCTCTACACAGACACCACTGGAAAAATCAGTGAAGCTACACTCTGCTGTGTTGGTGGCACACACCTCTGACTGAGATTGTTCTACTAAGACAACTGTAACATGCTTAATTGTCATTCAGGTGAAAAGTCATAAACTGCAACTCAAATAACTGTACATATATTTTTATCGTGTATGATCCCTTTTTGAGCTTCAATTAATAAACATCTTTTTAGTGTAACTTGATTTTTGCTATACTTTTTAGCAATGGTAACTCCACTAAAAACTACTGCTCAGCTTCCAACATCCATCCATCCATTCACTATCTGAACTGCTTATCCTTAACCTGGATCGCAGGGGGTGCTGTAACCTGTCCCAGTGCTCATAGGGTGAAAGGCAGAGAAACAGCCTGGACAGGTCAGCTTCCAACAGGAATTATCAGTTAGCAAGCCAGCTAATGTTGCTGTATTCTTTTATTCGTTTCTTTATAGTTTTAGAATAGCAAGTTCTATATAATACTTAAAGCTTTAAAATCTTTTTGAATGCCACTTCCATGAATGTTCTTTTTTCCCCTAACAGTAAAGAACTGCAGTTATTATTACATTATTATTACATTAACTGCAGTACTGTAATTTGTATAATGCAGTTCCACGGAAGTGTGTTATAGACAAATGAAGTTATACTGCAGTTTCAATATTGCAGTTTAGAAAACGTGCAGTTTTTGTGTCCAAGAAACTGCATTTAGTGTTTTACCTTTAGGGACACTGCAATGTTGGCATGGAAAACCACAGTATATATTACAAGTGTTGTTGGGAATTCTTTACACATACAAGAAACTTCTATACAAAGAACATAATGAACACATTTTAAACAAATGAAATTCTTCATATATTTGGTTAACCTGTTATCTGATACAGCTAATCAGGGCAGCCCAGCTAATCAGGGCATTTAGTTTAAGAAGTCAATAATCCTAGATAAACCTTTGGATATTCCTTCTGTAATGTTAACTAAAAGTAAAAGGTCTTTCAATAAACCTTTAGTTTATTAGTTAGTAAACTTTTATTATTAAGTACCCACCCAGTGTCCCAGTAGTGGTCAAAGGGTGATTTTTCGACTATTAGCTTGCTTTAGTTCCTTAACCCTAAACACTGACTTGCTCTAGTTCTTATACCCCTGGCTGCTTGCTGTAGATCCTTGTTAAGCCTGATCAAATTCCCTTGCTCTGTTTTCTGCCACTCTACTCTCCACTCTACTCTTCCTCATTTCTCTCCTTCCTGCACTATCTCTCTTATTGTACCTATAACCGTGGACTTCCCAGTTAAACCCTGACAAGACACATTCTTATTTGCTTAGCCATGGCTAAACGACTTGCGTTTTTATGACACAACATCAGGCAGAATGGTTGTGGGTGCATTATTAACAACACAGCGATGGAGAGGGTAGAAAGAAAGGGAGAGAGTGTGGCTAAATGGAGCTGACTGGTTTAGGTCTGTACTGCAGCCAGGGAGCAGGGGGGGTTTACGCATGCAGAATACATTATAACTGATTCATTAGTGACGCCAGGCCTCGCTGCACCAGGGCAGCTAGGCTAGGGCTCCTGTCCATTTCTCATTAACGCCTGGTTCACTCTGGCACCACAGTGTTGTCTGTTTATCATTTGTACAGAGTGCAGTGGATATTATTTGCCATCATTAATATTTTTTAAAGGGCTAAAGGTTAGAAAAAGTGGCCATCACCGCAGTCCGATATATCTCGCTTTCCTCGGCCGATAAAAGCCGTAGCGTTGGACGCAATCCAATTTTTAAGCAGGGCCTTTAGGTGTACGGCGTTGTGACTTTTGTGACCCCCAAATCAGCACGGAACGCAAAATTAAGGCACGCTAGTTATGCTAAGTGAATAATTAGCCGAAGAAAGTCGGCGAGCGTTCAGGTGCTGTGGGAATTAGCAGACCCGCTGACCCACGAGCGCTGACTGACAGCCTGGTTTCTGTTGCATTGACCCATGTCCTTTTCCCAAAACCCTCTGAAGGGCATGCTGCACAATGAGGTCAGAGATCAGCCAGCATTTATATAATTATGGATTGGATGCATTCGTACAGACCGTGGCTTGGTTTTGCGAATGGAAAAAGAAGGCCGTTGTGAACAGAGGGATTAACTGCTCCAATAGGTCAGAAAAATACATGAACTTTTCTTCTTGTCCATGCTGCGGATGTATTAGCAACGGCATCGAGGAAAAGAAGCTGGAGAGCAACAAGAGCTGGAAACATCACTTTTATTAGAGCTATTTGTTATCTTTTTGAAGGTCAACTTTTAATTTTACAAAATAACATGGAAGCAGCAGTGCTGAAAGTGCTTTTTTCACTTGAAAAGCTCTGAATTGCTGCACATAACGCAGTCACAGATATATCAAATTGTTGCACATGTACTTCGTCAGCCTTACAAAAGATATTGTCCACGCTTAGACTGTATTGTGATGAAAAATGAATGAATTTAATACATTTGCTTATGTACTTAATATCGAATGACATTTTTCAAAACATGTTATAAGCAGGTTTACCTTAATTTTAAGACTACATTTCAGTAGTTAGACCCAAGAACCAAGACTTGATCTAGACCCAGGCTTCAGAGACTTGACTCATTTTTGCAACACAGAGGCTCAAGACTTAACTCAGAAACTCGATTCAGACGCCCAATTCAGACGTGGCTCCACACCTCATAGACCTGAAGCTTGACACTAGACTTGCACCTCATAAACAGGAGACTTAACTCCACCTAACATCTCAGACTCACACCTCAGGGGGTTAAGACTTGACTCTGACTTGTGCTTCAGAGAGTCAAGACTTAACATGGATTCACACCTGAGAGACTTGAGACTTAACTTGGACTCGCACCCTCTTAAAATGTGACCTTGTTGTTCATCTCAATGTCCTTCCTTCTCTTTCATTTGAATGCTGACTTTCATCTGTTCCTAGCTAACTGTAGAGCTAGCAGGCCCTGTGGATTGCAGTAATGTGTTGCAATGAATCATGCGATTATAGTGACTCATATCTATGACAGTGATCATGAAGAATACAAAGGCAAGCCAACAAGCAAAGCAAATTAGGTTACATTTACCCTTGCTCAAATTTTAGAACTCAGTCAGGAGATATGTGGAAAGACTTGGCAGTGTTCACCACACCAAAGGAGAGAATTTCCATTCCAGTGCTGCATTCCTATATTTAGTCATGCAATGCACATTAGCAAGTAATGTTTTCTAGTTTAAACTATTATCAGTTTAGACTAGAAGGTCACATAAAGGGTACTGATAAGGTTTCCATATTCAGTAATCACAAGGAAATCTTTAATAAACACATTTATTAGGCAGTCATTCTGAAGGAAGCGTATAGTTGCCATGCTTTGAACTCAAATAGTCGCTAGGCTTAGTCTATCATTTAAATGACTTATGAGAGGCAAGGACAGAGTTTTCTCCATGGGTGCTTTAAAACTTTCCCGTTTTACCGTGTCCTTCAGCGGCCCTGCCTCATTCTTGGTGTGCAGGAAGCTTTTATAGTTTGCATGCGTTTGTACCCAGGAGAACCGAGCTTTGTATCAAAGCATTTAGATTAAAAGTCTCATTACTTGGACCAAACTACTGAAAGAGGAAGTTGAGAGAGTTGCTAATGTTATTCTATTAGGTTGGAAATACGCCTTACCAGACCTGCATTAAGACATCGTCTCACAGGAAGCATGTGGGGGCGGCATATAACTTGCAGGTATCATTGTCCGCTGATGCAGCATATTCGCTATATTGATTTTAGAGGAACTTTGCTTCTAGATGAAAGAAAGGTAAAAAGATACTAAAATCAAAGTATTAACTTTCCCTAAGGGTGTGTAGACCATTAAACTGCCTTCCACTGATATGTAGGCGTTTTAAATTGGCACTTTTGCGCCGGAGTGCGCATCCTCTTAAATGAAACCCATCCAAACTGGAACAGACAGCTAGACTAAACCCAAGCTAATTGGCCCTTAAGTCTTCCGCCGTGTCTGTGTCTCCAACCGCAGCAAGATGACCCAACAATATCCTGTCAAATGGAGCACTGCACTCTCCACACCTCCAAACCAAATGAGCCGATTAAAATCCCACTGTATTGTCCCGTCTTATTGTTATGTCTGTCACTGATTGCATGTTGACATACATGGAAAGACACAGGGAGTAAATGAAAGCAAGCTGTTTAATTGCAGGCACACTAACATTTTAGTTACTCGTGATGGGTAATTAGCGATCCGCTGAATAGAGGGGATCCTGGCAGACTTGGGCCTTGTGCTTTTGTAAATGAAAACACCTGCCAAAGCGGCTGGAAGGGAGAATCATAGGTAGCTGCTTCCACCTGAATTTTGACTTCATTAATTGAAATCCAGAAGTTGCTGCTTTGCATGCTGAGACGGACACCTGGCGCAGTGTTGTTTCTTAAAAAGGCTCATTAGTGTGGAATCTCTCTGGGCATCCGGCATCTCATGCTGCATCGATTAGTAACACAATGGTCAAACCAATGAAAACAACACCTTCTTGTTTGAGGATGTTTTAGGATTTGTACCATTTGTCAGTACGTAACATGTGTTTCCTTTGTGATGTATTTGCATGTATTTATTCTTTACTTTATTGCAGTTAGGTTCATGCATTTCATCTTATAGCTGGTCTAATACAGAAAGTTTAAACGTTCATTTAAGTAACACATTCTCTTTCAGGGGAGGAGAACACACCAGGCTGGATTGCTGCAGAAGATGAACCAAGAACGAAGACGCCTTTCTGGTGTCCACTGCTGGCCTGCCGCATGCCTGTCTTTACCTCAAAATCACAGGACCGCAAGGTTTGTAACCATCCAGTATCCAAGTTCACCTTCACTTTCCTAAACTTTTAATGGATTAAAAAGTTGTAGTTCTTGTTTTTGAGACAAACGCTTTCCCAGACAAAGGATCGCACTCAGTCATTTCGCACCTGAAGAAATTGAAATTCTTGTGCACCACGACCTCTCAAGGTGCAGTTGGACCTCTAAAAGTTTGCTTTGGCAAAAGCATTGTGAAATGATAAGGTGACGCAGAACCTTCCTAGGTCCAGTTTGCTGGAGAGAGAATGGCGATCGATAGTGGCTGTTAAGACTGGTGGGCCTATCATAGATCAAAGAGTGAACCTGGGTGAGAGATAGCCTAAAAGGGTTTTGGAGTCAGTCAAAACGGTATAAAATCAATTTGTACTGTCTGGAAGATCATATTTTGGACTAGATTTTCAGCCCTAACGTAGTTATGGGACTTGCCCCGGTGTAGCAGGTGAGGTGCCAAATTACCACTGCCACCATGGGAGGATGTTATAAAGTGATCATGCAATTACCTTAATGACTGTGGGACACCCGAGCATAAATCAATAGGCTGGCATTAAATTAAGCTTCCATGCCGCAACCCAACAGGCAGGAAGTGAGGGCTGAGGGAGGCTTCCATCTGCAGGCGCCGCACCCCCGGCCAAGACTTTTGCAGCCTTTCACTTTGTTTTCAGATCATCAGATTTTGAGACCAAAAGTTTCGAGCCAACTGGATGAACTCATCATTGCTAAGACTGTAAGACATTTTAATCTAAAGACTTGTGCTTGACACTGGAGCCTACGTTTCTAAGAGCCTTGACTTAGAAGGTGATGCACTTGAAAACAGGAATTTAAAGGTAGAAAAGGCGTTGCATTGTTTTATAGCCATTATTCATTTTT
>JBBPCY010000136.1:12625343-12649967 GCA_037974405.1 Brachyalestes nurse
TGCATTGTTTTAGAGCCATTATTCGGTTTTGTTTCTATATATACATATATATATATATATATATATATATAAAGGCTATATATATATATATATTGTATACAAATTACTCAGTTGTACCCAGAACCTTTTAGGGATTTTACTGTAATTTAGTTACATTGTCTTGGGAAATACCATGACATGTTTTCTAAATTTTGAATGGTATTGTATGTACATTAATGGCAGAGCAAGAAGAGGCCCCTACATGATATGCCTCAGCAATCTCAAATAAGGCATCCAAGGCATCAACATTACTTCAATGGTGACCACCAACACCAAAGCCAGGCGGTGGCATCTTGAATGCTAGTTTGTATCTCTGAAACTTTGTTGAGTAGAAGGTGAGGAAGGTGAGTGTGGATTACTGTGAGGCAGGCTGGTGGAAGGTGCAGATTCTTGAGGGAAGAGAAGGTGGGTTTAGAATGAATGACTGTAATCCCTCCATGGCGGAGAGGCTAGAGGGAAGGCTTAGTCATCTGCACTCTCTTTTCTTCCTTCGCTATCTTCCTCTCTCTCTTCTACTTTCTCTTCTTCCCTCCCGCACCTTTTTTTCTACTCCAAACTCACCGCTTGTCTGCTACTACTACTGGGAAGCCTGAGTTTGTCCATGATAAACCTCCAAACACTTCTTTCTCCCACCTTGGATGGTGCCCTACTTGGCAAAGTATCCATCAAAGCATGGAGAGTTTCCTTGTTGTAAAGACAGTGGACACTGAAGACCATGATTTAAAAAATATTCCTCAGTTCTGAAGTAGCATATTTCTCTGGATTGTTCCTTTGAATGATTTCAGTGATGATGTGATCACACAATCCAGTGCAGTCCAGAGGAATATGGGTTCTTCAGGGGTCTTTGTTCCTCAGTGTTTTTCCTCATGAACTTAGGGAGTCTGTCTTTTTGTGTCTTGGTCCTTCACAGTGTTTATTCTCCATTTTTTTCAGTTTATTGTAAAATAAACACTTGGCAAAAGTAAAAAAAAAAACTGAATTAAATTAAATAATATTGCATCTAGAATGGCAGCCAGCCGTCACCTTAGGGACTGATGGTCTATTCACATACAAGAGCTTGTAAGCATCATATGGCTTGTAGGCAGTCTTGGTAGGAATAACAGTCTTTGATGATGTTGATGCCAATCAGGCTTCATTTTCCCATCCTCCTCTAATGCAACAGACACGATTAGTAGTTGTTTAATTTGGTGAATGATGTTACGTAATTCGGTGTCAACTGAAATCTGTTGAAAAGCTTTAATGAGATCTGAAGTTTAGTCCAAATAGCCTGAGAATGTCCTCTGACCAAATCTAGCTCAAACCATGGAGTCAAGTTTAAAATCCAATCCTGGATATAGGCCAATAAAACTCTGTCTGTGGCCCAAAAAGTTTTGTCCAAATGCTACTGCCACTTTTTTTATTTTTCTCTAGCCTTGGAACCTGCCTTGCGTGAGTATTCCCTGATCGAGTCTGATTCAGCCCACTCTGACCAAGGTTAATCTGAACCTGGGTGTAACCCAACAAAATTCAGTTTGACCCCAACTGTAGCCCAACTATTTTCCATCAGAACATCACAAACATGACCTAAAGCTGCCAAGTGACCACCACCAACCAGAGTCTGAACTCTTAATGATAGTCCCTAATAGTACCTTACTGAGAAAGTGACAATTACAGAAATGTACAAAATTAAGCCTAAATTCCAAATGGACTGAACCCAAGGCCAAATATAGGTCAGTTGAGCACACTAAATTGCCCCTAGATGTGAATGTGAGTGTGAATGGTTGTCTGTCCCTGTATGTGGCCCTGCGACGTGCTGGCGACTGTCCAGGGTGTACCCCGCCTTCGCCCATAGCAGCTGGGATAGGCTCCAGCCCCCCCGACCCCGAGTGCAGGACAAAGGGGTAGAAGGTGGATGGATGGATGGATGCAAGAATTTGCACTGAATGATATGCAAATGCTTTTTCTTGTCCTTGTGATTCTTAAATCAGCAGAATGTCTCATTGAGGCAGTTAGCAGCACTAGAGAAATGCCACGGTCAGGTTGACCACCATCTTTCACCTCAAGACCTATCGCAACTTAACCGACCATTGGGTGGTCTGGCATTGCTGATTTATCCACACAGCCCCCTTTTACCATACCCAGCATAGGACCATTCACACATAGACTGACAGCACATCTTCAGAAAAAAACACTTCACCAGAAATCTGATTCAGCCTTAAAAAAGCAACTTTGGTTCCACCCGGCACAAAGAGGTACCTAGAGCTGTGAAGATGCATCAGTTGGAAGCAGGATGACGATGGCTGTGTTTTTTATTCTGTTTAGCTCCTATTTGAGAGTACTTTTAATACTTGAGGGGTTTCATCATGGCTGCTTTGAAGTGCAGGATGACATGCTGAAAAAGGCTTTGGAGGCTTTGGGTATCTTTGGGATTAGGTTTTATACAGAGCTAAAAAGAAACACTTTTAGACACTTTTCTGTGTTAGCAATGATGTTGAATATCATGGCACTGTCCAGTTTACACATGTTTGCTCATGAAAATCAGAACTATGTGAGTCTATGGTTGTGTTTCTATGGTTGGATCAAGTGACCTTTTCAAGTGCCTTGGGCTGATTACCTTTGGGGGCTGTGGCAGGGCTTTTGTCCTTGTAGTATATTACTAGAAGTAATATGGTGGTTACAGACTACACAAGTTGTGTGTTTTTATTTCCTGGATTGCTAGTTTATTAGGGACACTCGTCTTGAGGTATGTTTCTTTGGTTTAAATTCTTCAGATCTGGAGAATGGCACCGAAACATTGAAAAATTGCTGGAACCTGGAAGTATTTGGTGGCAGTTGTGATGATGTGCATTATCAGTTTGGAAGTGTTCAATCTAAGCATGAATTTCATCTGCAATGACTTTTAGATACGCTGTGCCGTTCAGACATTCTTCAGTATGTACCTAGAACCTAAAACATCATCACACTGCCATCACTGCACTGAGCTCATGTCGCTTACACCAAATCCTCTAATCCTTCCTTCAACTTGATTCAAAAAGAAACTTGAATTTATCAGACTAAGCAGCTGTTTTTCACTTCTTCATGGTCCAGTTTTGATAATCATGTGTTCACTGAAGGAACATCTTCTTGTTCTTCCCAACACCTACACCTGATATTTTGTTGCCCATTAAAAATTAAGTTTGAGAAATGTATCTCGACATGACATTCTACAAACGAATTATATAATTTGTTTTATGTCTATTTCCTTGCATGATTCTTATCTTGTTTCTTTGATCCACAAGCTGTTTCATTTCCACGAGTGGCCAATTACTGATTTTTTTTTCTTTTCACACCATTCTCCAAACAGCTGTGAATGGAAAGCTGTGGTCAACACCTATCAAGCTATGTTCAAAGTCAATGAGATTGCTTGCTATTCCCATTGCAACACTCAGTTGAACTCTTAACTGATGCTGGAAATGATATTCAACTTGCAGGAATACTATTGTCAATGAATCATTTTTAATTCATTTTATGTTTTAAGTATTCTTCTTATATCTTTACCCGCATTCAAGTACAAATATTCTGTAAAATTCTTTGGGGTTCGGAGGAACCGTTGAATATGGTGGCCTTTATGTTCCAAAACCACTAGTTTGACTTTTTTGTTCACAGATTGACCTGTAGTACATGTCTGTAAGCCGTCAAAATGTACTTGGACTTGGTGAAATGTGTAAATATTTTTACTGTTTTTTATTTTACATTTTTAGATTTTTTCGCACTTGCACAGCATTTTAAGAAATTCACTGAGTGACTAAATTTGTCTTTTATTCTGGGTTCCTCTGCCTGTTTTCCCATTGTCTTCTTATTTTAACATTTACCTGTGCCTTTCCTGCTTTTCCCAATCAAAATCCCCCCAATTAGCAAACAAAACTGTAGCCTTTCTATTCCCTCCAATCCACTTGTTTCTGTTAATAACAACTTGATACCTCCAACCTCCCAGGTATCAAGTTGTT
The DNA here is from genome assembly GCA_037974405.1 of Brachyalestes nurse. Classification (NCBI taxonomy): domain Eukaryota; kingdom Metazoa; phylum Chordata; class Actinopteri; order Characiformes; family Alestidae; genus Brachyalestes; species Brachyalestes nurse. Next base: position 12,629,348 of record JBBPCY010000136.1, read on the forward strand.
ATTAACAGAAAAGAGTGGATCAGAGGAAATAGAAAGGCTAAATCTGAAACACATCGAGCCAATTAAAAGCAGCTCATTTTAAACCTTAGATCAGTGCTGACATCAAGCCTGTTCTACAAGTGTCAGCATAGGGAACGGATAGTGAAGTAAAGTGAAAACGGAAAAAAAAGAAAAAATAAAGTGAAATTGCGCCATCTCTGTTGTTACTATTACTGTTGCTAACCTGCTCTTTGGTGGCTTTACTGCTAATAACACCTCATTACACAATATATTCCGGCCTGGCGTATTGTACTGTACTGGATTACTAGTAGTGTGTGCTGTCTGATTGGTAAGGTCTGGTCTCACTTGTGTCATATTGTCTGGGTTTGCGATTGAGTTCTTCGTCCATGCCCTTCCAAATGGGCTATCTGTGCCATCAGTGGCGCTGATGTTCCTGGGCCTGAGTCGTGTCTCCAGCAGCAGCCCCCAGACCTGCTGACTGACTGACTGACTGACTGACTGCCGGCTGCAGATGAGATAGTGGAGTGACACCTCCAGCGATAATGCAAGTCTATTTATAACGCCGTTTGGAGAGGGACTGATTTACGATGTTGATGACTCTGAGCTGGTGGCGCTAGACAGGGAGGGGAAAAAAAGAAGAAGAAGAAGAAGAAACCCACACATCTTGGTCTGATCCTTGGTCATGCACGGCACGGTACAACCAGACATGAAATATAGATCAAACAGTGTCTCAGAGAAAGGTGCCCTTCTCTTTCCATACCAGTCCTCTATTGATTTAGGGGTGTGTGTGTTTTTTTAAGCCTAGTACAGTTTATCCAAGTCGCCATGATGCAACTTTTCCAGTCGGGCTTGTACAAAGATTACTCTTCTCTTCTCTTAACTCCAGATTTCATCGTCCTCTGCTCTGTGAAGAACAGATGCCACAGCATGGATTAAAAGCTCTGCCTTACACATTTCCACTGAGCTGTAGGGACTCCATCTCTCTCTCTCTCACTCTCACTCTTTCTCTCTCTCTCTCTCTCTCTCTCTCTTCTGCAGCACTAGATCCCTCTGGCAAACACAAACACACAAACAGCAGGGGTGCCAAAAAGTGCCTGCATATCTTTAAGAAGCAACTACAAGACCAGTAACCGTGTATCCCCATACCTTTTTAAGGGAGGCTTTAGGTAATTAATTGCTGATGCCCAGCTCCCCTTCCCTTCTACCTCTGCTTCCCCTCAACCTCCCCATGGATTGGTGTAATTATTTGATGGAGCTATTGGATTAAATTTTTCTATTCACAAATTACAATATGCAGATATATCTCAGCCTCAGAAGACAAAATAGGATATAACTGATTTTTGTAATATTGAAAGGGATTATGGCACTCTAATGAAATAAAAGTGTGTTACATAATTAAGGAAGTCATTACGGACAGGTTACATTTGTGCTTCTTTGTGGTTATTTAAAGAAAAAGCTTTAGATCTGACTTTTTTGTGTGGAAGGGTATCAAGCAAGGTTTTTGGGGGGGATATTTAGTTTTCTCATCACATCCATGCTCTAGCTAGATCTGCCTCTATCACACAGTAGTACCAGGCTGAACTGAAAGGGTGAAAGCTAGCACATGCTCCCTTTGAAACACATGAAGCACCACGGTATCTTTTTGAACTGTGCTTATTAGTGTGATTGCATCAACAATCACGCTAATAATGCTGATTGCAGCAGCAATCACACTACTGTTCTTCTTCTTATTATTATTATTATTCTTTTGTAGCTGAATTTGGTGCCTCTTCTTTTCCTTTAGTTTTTGATATATGGACATGGTTCCAGCATCAAAATGTATGTTGATATCCAGTGCAGTGCACGCTTTTTTGATTGATTGATCAGGGGCAGAGTATTGGTCATTTAAAAAAAACGGGGTCGAGACGCCTCGCTTATAGAAATCTATTCAAATGTCATTGGACACCTCAGCAAGCTTGGGGGGGGGGGCACTAATGGCCAGTTCTGTTAATTGCCCACATTTGTTTGCTGAGTGATGGGGTAGGACCATCCTACCCACACAGAGAGAGCAAGGCCAGTTAAGTTCTTGAACTCCCAGTTTGAAATCACCATTGCTTTGGTGTGAGCTTAACTGTCCTTTCTTACTTTACACGCTCAACATAACCGTTAATTAATCATGGTTGTACTGTCACACTCATTGAAGAGACAGTCTTTTATATTTCTTAGTCTTCAAGATATCTGAATCTGTCACTTGGGTCTTCATACGTTATCACTTGTTGTTTAGCTTCAGTGGCAGCCTGATCTTCCGGACAAACAGACAGTCGCAGTTCATCTGGCGGGATCAGACAGGGCCCAGAGAGACTTTCTCTTTGGTTGTGTCAGAGACGGGCGGACGCATCAATCTGATTCCCCTCTGCCTGACTTGATCACAGCAACCCGTGGCCGGCTCTTCCCTGGCTGGGTCTGACGGTCAGCGCTGACGAAACGCTGCACTCAGCACAAAGCTCTCCTCAGACGGCGGAGGCTTGTCACTGTCTGCCACGTACACGCCTGTGACAGTGCACAAGTGAAAAGTGCCAAAAACTCCTGTTGGATGAAGGGGCTTCCTTTCTGTGTCAAGCATCTAAACACAGCTGCTGTCACATTCTCAAAACAGATGTGTTATGTTTTAACACCTGTGCTCAGTTAAGGGAAAGACCTTTCGAGCTACCTTTTACATAACCTATGACCTTGTCTAATCCAAAGATATGTTCAACTAAGACAATAAAAATATACTGCGTTCTTGTCCACTGTTTAGTAACAGAGTTGTTAATTATGGTGCAACGAGTTGCCTGGTGGTTCACAACCCAGCACTGCCTGTGGTACCCTTAAGTAAGGCACCATCCTGACACCTTGCTTCTTGGGGAATACATCGCTGGCTGTCCACTGCTTCACATTTACATTTGCGGCATTTAGCAGACACTTTTTATCCAAAGCGACTTCAGTTCCCTAACTACAGGGGGCTGTCTCCCTGGAGCACATTGGGGTTAAGGGTCTTGCTCAGGAACCCGGTGGTGGTATGCTGAAGGTAAGATTCGAACCAATGACCTCTCGGTCCAGAGGCAAGTATCCTACCTAGCTTGTGGACACCAAAGCTGAAGAGTCTTTTCTCTTCATTCATGCCAGTTTTGGTTGTTATCCTTTGGTTGACGTCACTGTCACATCCCTCACTAGCTTTCCCCTGACAGCTGAGGGAGGCAACTGGGTGTTTTCCCATTGCATAGCACAGCATGCAGCGGATATCCCACACGCTTGGTTGACAGATCTCTTCGGGGCTCTTGCCTGAGGGGTTGTGACCTGGATTTGCCACATTAATCTGTGTGGATAGCTAGCAGCCTCGGTGTCAGCACGGAGATCTTATTCCGCGAGAGAGGCCACTTCAGTAATGAGCCTAGATGTTGCACTGGCTTTGTGCTTACTACTTTGTTCCTGCCTCCAGTAATGACTTGTAATGATCTCTCAGGTGAACTGTAATCCCACAGAGCTATCAGAGGGCCTTCAGAAGCACCTGGCGAAGAAGCCACACGCAGAACTACGTTTATCCCTTGTAAAAGCTTGAAAACTAATCCTGTTGAAAGCAATAAGCAACATGAAGCAGTGTTATAATACATGGGGATTGTGATGAATGTGGAGTTCTCACCAGCTAGCCTGATTTCCTTGGAATACACACTCTGCAGCTTTGTTGCTGGTCACGGACACATCCTTGAAATGTTGGCACATCCCATTCCCCAGCGTCTTTATTTTTTCACTGTTAACCAGTAGAGGGCAGTGCGGCTCTGGTGTACAGGTGCTGGAGGTGCAACTGCTGCAATGCCTGAGTACGAGGTCATCCGCAGAGGGGCTGATCTGTCGCTCTGACAGTTACGTGCTAATTACTGGAAATCATCCATGCTCCAGCAGTGTCTTGAGTGAAGCAGACAGTGCCTCGGCCTCCAACCCCTCCTTGTTTCCCTTCACTATGTTCTTACCGAGAGAAGTGGGCAGCCACTAATGTAACCTTGACGAAAGCAGCACAGCACAAGCTAAACATGCTCATTTAAACATCAGCTCTCTGTTTGACTTATCTTTAGCAGTGTTGAGGGTACTTTATGAGAGTGCTGCTTCGCAGAGAGCCCTGCTAATGTCTCATTTTCTGTTTACAGCACTCCTGTGAGTTGCCTTACTTTGTCCCCTCCTTCTGCTCCTCTCTCCTAATTGCACTGTCACTTTGCTCTACTTGATTATGCCACGAGGACCTCTGCCTAATGTTGCAGATTAGGCACCTTGGTGAAAATCGCAATTGTCTTGAGCATGAAGGCACTATGGGATGTAAACATGTTCCCTGAACAGAAACCGTGTCAACCTGGACTACACTGTCTTTTATTTAAATGGGTCTGGATTTGCATTTCGCCTTTGCTTAATTATGTTCCTCCTTAACTGGTCCCAAAAGGCTGGTAAGGTAGATGCTCGTGAACAAAAAAAGGCAAAGATTGGATGATATAACTCCCCCCACTCCTTTATCAGTGCCTGATTAGTAGCAACTCTTTGTAATTGTGATTATTCTGAGCTGAGTGTTAAACTGCTCTTGACAGTGGCTTGTTTAGCCAGGTTGAATGCAGTACATAGAAAGGGTAGGTTAAGCCTGAGCTGTCTCCCTTGATTCAGTCTGGCGGCTTGGCCACACTTCCTGTACCGCCCTGACGCTTGTCACCATGGGGGCCCTGAGGACTCTTTGTTCTGTGCTCCCTGTCATCTGATCAAACGGATTAAAAGGCACCCTCCTCTCGGCCTACACACCCCCACACCTCTCGTTTACTGCCAAGGCCAGCCCCTGACTACGCCATCGTCCAGCCAGGTCCTGAGGGCTGGCTGAGATCCTCATGCCTCAGCGTGTTTCCTGTGTTCATGCTTGGCATGAAGTAACGGGATGGAGGGAGTGGGTGTCAGAGTGAGAGAGAGAGAGCTAGAGAGAGTCAGAGAGCCTCCAGACAACTCTTGGCTCCCACTCTTCTTTTCAGCCCCATTATTTGCACTACCATAGAGCTCTTTCATCCCAACGATGCTGGAGTTGTCGCACTGTGTCAAAGAATCAGTGCCGGGGGGGATGGAGAGACGTGCTGGATTCTCATTGAATTAGCTGGACGCGTCACAATCAAACACACCGAGCAGCCAAGCAGGACATGAGGAGGAAAATTTCAGACCACGCATGAATATGAATGTGGCTTTGTGATGCCCTGGCAATGTCAGACACTACTCACAGCGCTAATATGCTTAACCGCTCGCTCACTCTCTTCTGCCTGCCGCTGATAGGATCTCCGTGATAGCCAGAGGACATAGCTCTTCCTTGCTGTCAGAGCTTCTCTACATTAAAAATGGAATTATCTTTCAGCAGCTAGGTCTGACAAAAAACTTAGTATAATATGATAGCATGTGTTCAGGTACAAGCTTCCTGAGCAAATCACCTTCCCCAGTCCTGAGAAGCGATCAGGTAAGGGTTAAGATCATAAAAGCTATATAAATATTGGCCTACTGAAGCTTAAGCTTGCTGTGCTCGAGTGGCTTTGAATATACCATGCACAATGCATGACAGCTAACACAGCAGGTGGTTGACACTTTGATCTTTGCTCATCTCCGCCTCTAGAATTTAAATGATTGGATGACATCCAGCTCATGAAATGATAACACAAGCAGCTTATTTCAACTTTGATCCAGTCGTCCATCTGTGTTAGAGTTACCTGAGGATATTGGACAACAAATAGCAAGCCGGAGCATGGTATTCTTTTTGAAAGGGTGCCATGCAACCTTCATAGCCTGTGCTGTTGTTTGTGAGTGAAGGATTGTGACTGTTGCCGTCGAGGCAGCCGCAGTGGGGCTGTAATCTGTTTGATGTGAGGTCCCTACATACTGTAACTGATTCACCCTCCTCCACCATATAGAACATATGAAATTCCCGTAATTTAAATCAGGAATCCCTAAACTTTTTACCCTTTTTTTATTTTATTAGTATAATAGTTGAATGTGGAGGATGGTGGCAGGTGGATCTCATGACAAGAATATATTCAATTTAGCCAAAAGCATCATACCATTTTTGTTATGACAAAGCAAATAGCAGTCATTCTCTTTGCATAAAAAAAAAATTTGTTACAGAGGATCACAACTAAGGCAACATCTAAATGTTGGGTCTGTTGTCGCAAGTTGATCCATGGTGATGCCACAACCATTTATCAAAGAGAGCATTCCTGGTCCTCTATGCTGTCACTTAGTAAGTAAAGTAAAGTGGCCTTTATAGACATATGTGAACACATCACACTACAGCATACAGTGTGAACAAGGGGAAATTCTTTCTCTGCATTTAAGCTCTTCACCAATTAAAGCAGTGGGCAGCCAGTGACACAGCGCTCGGGGAGCAGTGTGTGGGGATGGAACTTTGCTCAAGGGTACCTCAGTGGTGCCACAGCCGGTCATGGGATTCAAGCCGACAATCTTCTGATCACAGGGCCAACTACCTAACCACTTGGCCATTAGCTGCCTAGTGATAGTTAACACAGGAGTCTGGTAGCAAAGCTTATCTAACCGTGTTGAGCTGTCTGATGGCATTGTGCTAGCAGCATTTCAAAAAGATACAGTATTGAAGGAAATTTGTGATGCATTTCTCCTTGCTTGATAGCACCATGTGATGGGAAAGCCTAAGTACGTAAGTAGAATTTGCAATGACTAAATGAGGCCTCACTTGTTATGGTAGATCTTATTACCTGCTACCATCCAAAGAACTCAAGGGGTTTGTCTTTTAACACAGTGTGGTTGGACTGTGGCAGTTTTCAGGACTTTGCTGATTAGATAGCATGTCTTCGCATATCGAACATCCGGATCCTGGAGCAAGGCAAGGCATCAGCCAAAAATAAAGCCATTTTTAAGATTTGTCTTGTCATATTTTCTATTCTATTAAGCTTTCGTTTTGTGGCAGTATCAGCCTTATCTTTATCAGCTTTATGAGCTTTTTTCTTCGTTATCTGCTAGATCTTCATTATCAATAAAGCTTTTATCTCTCCTACCTCAGAAGAAGCTCTCAAGCAATGTTTGTCTGCTCATCTTAGCCAAGAACGAGCACAGCACATGCCCGTGGACGTGGGAGCGTGCCTGACTAATCCCACGTGGCATTTAAGTTTAAAATTAGCATCCTGTTGTTGTGGGTGGGTCAGGGAGCAGCAAGAAAAGGTGCAGCGCAGACGGAGCATGCAGAAGTCAATGTGATTCATGCCAGTTATCCTGAGACAAGTCTAATAACCCTGTATAATGTAGATAATTATTATTTTAGAAATTTTAGAAATCTTGTTCACTAGCAGCCTGGTGCCAGTAGCTGGGGAACCTACGCTTTCAAATGTTCTGTTTGCATGAAACGCTGACTCAGTTTCTTTGTCAGGCTACAAAGAGCTCTATACCTGAATTCGGCTTGTCTCCCTTTCGCAAGCCTTACTTCCTATAGCCTGAGGCCAGGAAAGAGAGAGTGTGGAGGTGGACACCAGAATCAAGCAATTATCAGTTAATAACCAGCCGAAGAGCTCTATTAGTGTTTGCTAGTGTGTGGGAGGTGCCTGTGATGTTGTCGAGAAAACGTGAGCCTTCTTACACAAGTGTGGAGTGGAGCTTTGCCTTTGTGACTCAGACTACGTTTTTTATCCCTCCTTCTTTTGCTGTGCAGCTCATGTTAACTGAGCTCTGTGGGTTTAGAGCTGGCCCAGAGCTTATTAAATGCTAATGGTGTGGCGTCTCAACTCACCGACATGTTTGTGAAGTGACACTGGATTGGGGTTCAGGGGATCATATGATTTGATAGTAATGTTATTGCTCATTACTTTTGAACTGGATGAAGTCAGGCAGCAAATCTGTATGTTGCATTCAAATGACCTTAGCATCGCCGCTTTACGATGATTAAACACATCACAGGATGAGGGGCTAATTACACAACACGCCTGCGATTGGCATTACCGTGTGTCCCAAATCAGATCAGCGTTCCGCTTGCAATGTCATAGTGTAAAGGATGCCTTACGTCATAAACAGTCCTAACAGAATGGAAAGCATTGGAGATACCTGAAAGATTTCTTCTTTGTAGTGTCTGTGGGAAGGAAGCTTGCTCCTTTGTTGAGCATGGTAGTGATAATTGCGTCTGAAATGCGGTAAATTTAGCCCCAGCTGAACTCTGGAGTGGCAAAGGGAAATGTTGTTCGAAGTGTAAACACTCCACCTGGGATCCTGACAATCCTAATTGGTTACGGTTATGTCATCCTCCCCTGTCGAACACATGTCTGGTGACGTGATGCGTCTTTTGTGCCTCCAACAGTTTGATAATGATAAAACTTCTACCTGCAAACAAGGACCCCTGCTATTATAACTGTAAATCAGTGGGCCACAGGCATGAGCTCCACCTGATCATTGTTTGGCTTCTCATTAAGTGCCATTGTCTTTAATGATATAATCTGTTGTGTATCTAACATTGCATTTTGAATGTTTGCAGTGGTCCACCACTGGGCATGAGCACTGAATGTAGGTTATGAGCATGATATTACTCTAGAGGAGGGCAGTGTACTGGGGTGCACATGGTTAGCCTGTGTTTCACTGTTGTCTGGAAATGTTTTGTCTCCAATCATTGATGTAATTGGACAACTCTATGGCCTCATTTGCTTCTCTCTGCATACCACACACACTGGTATTGGTGCATTAGTATCCCTGGTGGTGATGAATTCAAATTGTATTTAGCTGTCATCATACTTCTTCTTCCTGGTTTCTTTTCTTTAATTGATTTTTCTTTGAAGAGTTTGCATCCCAGCCAAAAAAAAATCTTTATTTTGGACTTCTTACAAGAATCCACAAAACCATACTGATACAAAATACATAAAATGAATTTTAATGTCTAAAAAGTAGACTTATAATCTAAAATGGAGTTATAGTAATTTGAGTTATGTGAATAATAAGAATAAAATGGTATATTTAAACAGCTGGACTACTTCACCTCCTCTGTATTGTTACCAGACTGTCCATGGCCCAGAACTGGTCCCTGGTCAAAGTTCTAATGGAAAAGTCTGTGCAGGGTCACCTCGGCAATGCACCTGGTCAGTTATTTCTAGTAATAGAAGGCCTGGCTTTGAATCTGAGTTTGAATGGAAATACCCCTGTAGAACTGAAATTAAAAGCAATATCAACTTTTCAAAAAGTACTTTATAAAACCTGAAAAAACACCATCAGAAAACCACTCAGATGCCATCAAAACATGTTTTTCAACTGGTGAATTGTCTCTTAATGTCTCTACCATGGACCAGTGCTTAGCGCCTCTTTTCAGGCTGTTCTGAAGCTTTGGCCACGAGACATTTCACCATATAAGTGCATATTAATATATACACCAATTTCTACATAAAGTAAAATAAAATACTAACAGAATATTTTCAAATTGTATTAAAATGTCGTTTCATTAAAACAAACACATTCATTTCGCCCTCATCATCTACCAAACTAATTCTGTTACTGACCTGGATTCAGTGATGGACAGTAACGAAGTAGATTTACTTGAGTACTGTACTCAAGTAGAGTTTTTGAGTGTTTGTACTTCAGTATATTTTTTGGCCCCTCGATGGCGGCAGCCCACTGCTTCACTCGGTGAATGGGTTAAAATGCAGAGAGAGGATTTCACATTGTTCACATTGAGCTGTGGTGTGTTCACATGTGACTATAAGGGATAATAAATTAAATAAAAATTCTATCAAGGATCTCGTTACTCGTTATTTTTATTCTGAAAGTGTTTTTTTCCCGGGTGACAGGCTATAAGTATCAGTAGAGTAACGTCGCGTCTGAGGTATTCTGTAACCATAAAATAAATCCAACGGCGTATTGCATTTCTGCAACGCCATTTACGCACCCATGACCGGATCTCGATAAAATGTTTATATTTCATCGGTGCTATACGGTTGCGTAAGATCCCATAACATGCTCTGTCTATCTGTCACTCTCACACGCACTCTCTCTCTTGCACACGCTCTCACAGGCACTCACTCGCGCACACTCTCACAGGCACTCTCTCACGTGCACACTCTCACGCACACTCTCAAGCACGCGCTCTCACGCACGCTCTCTCACGCACTCTGTCTCACGTGCACACTCTCAAGCACGTGCTCTCACGCACGCTCTCTCATGTGCACACTCTCACGCACTCTCTCTCATGTACGCACGCTCTCTTGCGCACTCTCTCTCACGTGCACACTCTCATGCACTCTCTCTCTCGCGCACACTCTCACAGGAACTCACTCACGCGCACACTCTCATGCACGCTCTCTCACGCGCACTCTCTCACGTGCACACTCACGCACGCACGCTCTCTCACGCACACTCTCACACGTTCTCTCACGCACTCTCACGTGCACACTCTCACGCACTCTATCTCTTGCGCACACTCACAGGAACTCACTCACGCGCACACTCACAGGAACTCACTCACGCGCACACTCACACTCATGCACACTCTCTCAAGTGCACACTCTCAGTGCACACTCTCACGCACGCTCTCTCACGCACACTCTCTCATGCACGCTCTCTCACGTGCACACTCTCACGCACACTCTCTCACGTGCACACTCTCAGGCGCACTCTCTACTTGATTAAGATGCACATTACATACATGGTACACTGTGTCAGAACACCTACCATGCTGTTTCATAGGAGCGTGTAGAATTACAATTAAAAATAAACAAATGACTTGTTTTTTCGTCAGCTTGAGTTGTGTGTTATTCTGTAACATTTGACCAATTCCTTATTCTAGAGGTTCTACAAGCTAGTAAGAGGCATTAGGTATTGTATGTGTTGTGCCAATAGTGCAATAATGAAAGAAAATGTACTTTTAATACTTAAGTATTTTTAAAAGCAAGTACTTCAGAACTTTAACTTAAGTAAAAATTGGACTGTACGACTTTCACTTGTATTGGAGTAACATTTGACCAGTGGTATCTGTACTTTCACTTAAGTAATGAATGTGAGTACTTTGTCCACCTCTGCCTGGATGTATGTGTTTCTACAGATTTGCAATGGCTAATGATATTCAGCACAGAGGCTTTAGATAAGGACTATCTATTCAACGTCACGGGACGGGTAGTTCTTATCTACATGTGAGTCTGTTCCTATTTGATGTACTTCACCATGTTAGACTATAGAAAAGTATAATTACCACCTGGATCCAGCATATGGGCAGCCGTCCTTGGGGGGATGTGGGTGGGTCGAATCCCTTGTAGGGCACTGGGTCACAGGGACCGGCAGCTGCGAGCCCAGCCTCTCCCTGCATCAACAAATCTCTCTTTAATTAGCTCTCACCTGGCCCAGCCCTCACTGCTTCCCCAGCTGCACTGCAAGTGCTCCATCAAATCTCGCCTCCATTCACTCACCTGCTTTCCCTCCTTTCACTGTCTTTTCATTGTTGTTCCTGCAGCTGAACGAACAGCAGATGGGTACAGGGGTGAAGGGTGCCCTACAAGGCCAAAACCACTGGAATGGAGTGTCATGTTGACATGTAAATAGCATCTCGCATCCAATGGATGCACTATAGCACGAGCGTCTGACTGTGCATTGTGATGCGTTTTACTTGCAGTATTGAATCTCCTAGCCTCTTTTGCCCTTTATTATGCACCTATGCACCGTAATACATTTTACTTACAAAGCCGTGCTTTCTATACAGATGCACAGGCAAAGGTATAGCCCATTTAAGAGTGCTGGGTCAAAGCTGTAGAGAAATGTACGGAAGTGGTGCTCTACCTTCAGAGACCGTGGAGACAAGTGCATTAGCTCCTGTGGTACATTTGCAATTCTACGTAGGGGGAAAAAAAAATAACATCCATTGTAGCTGAGATTGATTCAAGCATTACAGCCACTCTATCACTATATTACCACTGCGCCTCGATGGCAAGTCTAGCGGGATGCCCTCTGAGAATCCAGAATACATTTGCCGGAGGAGGAATCATATAGTCCGCATGAGAGTCACTGGGGATTCCAGATTGAGTAGATATCTAGGCAATGGCGCTCACAATTCACTGGAGACCGGTCAAAAAAACAAAGCAATCTCCACCTGAGAAGATTGCCTCTGCGCTCTCTGGGGCGACTTGGACAGCTGCAGGCCCGGTCCCTCGGTTCCACCAGCCCAGATCCCCTACCGCCTGCAGGCTGCCATATGCGCTCTTGTTATGACTGCCGTTTAATTACCAATTAAACATATCTGTCCTTTAGTTTAGCAACAGCGAGGGTGGGAGAAAAATGAGGCAGGCAGAAAGACAGAATGTGGCGGACGAGCGTGAATCGATGAGGAAGGCGAGTGGAAGGGAGTTAGAACTCTGGCTGGACAGATGGGCCGAGGCAGTCATCTGGCTGGCGTTATTTTCGGTGTGTTTGTATTAGGATATGCGCACTTTCCAGATAGGCAGAGGCGGTGGGCGGAGTGATAGCTGCAATAAATTACCAGTGATTGATGCTCACTTTTCTCAGTGGCAACATTAAATAGCATTAAAGCTTCATAGATACCAACCATCTCCCCCCTCTGCTCAATTAAATGTGCCGTCTGCCACTTTGCACAGGCTGCATTCTCTCATGAAATATAACCAAGCACACACGGTTTGTGGGCTGTAAAGATTATAAAAAGTCCTGGCCAGTATCACGGGGTGGGGGGGGGGGGGGTGGGGGCAAAATCTAGTAGGCTTCCATCTAACTGCTGTGTTTTTGATTGTAAATGAAATATTTTGTTTGCCAATTTACATAGGTGTGTAACTTCTACAGATTGTAATTGTTATTTACACCATTACACCAACTGTATAAATTGACTAATGTCCACATTTGACTAGATTTCACTATCATGTTCCTTAAGTTATTCCTAAACAGTTTCAGTATTGTGGCAATTCAAGAGGTGTACTTGGTCTGCAACAGTGTTTAGGTAGTTAGGTAGTGGTACTTGTAATATGTCGAGAAACGTTTCTCTGAATGCACATGCACCCAGCCTGGATTCATCAGACCTGGTCACCTTGCTCCAATATCTAGGGCTGGTGCTTATATACTCAATGAACGAGTGATCCGACACCTTTCTTTCATAACCCACATGTAGATTTTTTTAGCAATTTGTGCTACAGTAGCTCTTCTGTGGGATAAGAATGATGTGGCCTTCGCTCTCTACATGAATCACTGAGCTTTGGGCATCCATGACCCTGCTACAGGTTAAACAGTCGTCCTTCCTTGGACCCACAAGACCTGCGGTTCCCACAAGACCTGCGGTTCCCACAAGACCTGCGGTTTTGGAGATGGTCTTACTCAGCCATCTAGCCATCACTCGTTTCACCCTTGTCAAAGTCACTCAGCCCCATTTTTCCTGCTTGCAGCACATCAGTTTCAAAAACAGACTCATCTCACTTGCTGTTTAATAAATCCTACCTCTTGACTGGTAATCAGATAATCAATGTAATTCACTTCACCTGTCAGACATGTTAATGTTGTGAGTGATCGATTGAAGTACATAGCCTACACAGAGAACACACTTCTACACATTTACATGCTCACATTAATTTAATATATTGGAAATAATATAAATCATAAAATGTGTTATATCTCAATATGTTAATCTGATCAAATAAAATGCCATATTGTTCCCTATATAGGATGTATTTTCACTTTGAAAACATAACATTTCCTTAGCCTCTCATTCATATTCTGGACCTTGCATGGCATGTTTGCTTAAGTACCATTATGCCTTTAGTGAGGTACATATAGAAACTCTATTACCTAAATTAATAGAGACTTTGCATCGCGTTCCACCCGATCTGTACTGTCATACATACCATGTGCATTTAATCCAGTCATGAGGAGATGTTTAGTGTGCGTATGTTTATTGAATGTATTCATTTTCTACTCATGTTCTGTATTGATTATTCACATAAAGAGAAATTACTTGTACAAGCATACTTGTACAGGCCCGTTTAGCCAATTAAGTGATGCTCGTTCTCAATATGTGCTTTTTGGTTGTCTAAAAATCTAGTTTATGCCATGAATTTATGCCTGTATCACTGATGTAGTGATCAGCCAAGATGTCATGGTGTTCCACTTTTAGGATTGGCCTGCTCTGGCTCTGGCTTCTCCCACTACGTACACTCCTTTGCATTTCTAAGTAGGGCTGGTTTGATACCTCTTTTCCATGTCCAATACCAACACTCACACTGCAACGTTTTATCACACAGCGCATTTTTATTTTGTTTCTGCTTTTTCTTTTGTTTGTCTTTTTTTTAATTTGCAGCGCATTTTCATTTTGTTTCTGCTTTTTCTGTTGTTTGTCTTTTTTGACTTGCAGCGCATTTTCATTTTGTTTCTGCTTTTTCTTTTGTTCATGTTTTGTCTCTAGGGGGCACCGTATTTATCCTTTCTTAAACAACTGATCTTTTTCTGGGTGCTCTTTGCTTAACCTAACCTTTGTTTCCTACATAATGCACTTTGTGACACTGCCTTGTGTTCCTTGTATCCTCTTTACGGCATGTTGCCCTAAGTTTAGTTAAGCCTGTACGTGATAGTTCAGGCTTTTTATAATGTTTTATGTAGTAATTTTGGCTCATATACCAAGGCAGTAAGCCCCCGACATTCACGGGGGTTACAGTCCAAGAGCACCTGCGAGTAGTGAAAAACTGTGAATTTGTGATGTGATTAAAAAAAATGCCTAAAAATGCCTATTTTTATAGTGTAAACCCTAAATATGCCCCCACATATGATCCCAAAACACTTTAATTTCATTTGAAACTCAGCTTATTACATTACCCTTAAAAAAATGTAAAGGTAAACCCGTATCCGTACGAGTTACACTGAACTCCCGCAGTGCTAGAATGTAAATACTGATATTACCCTGTATATAGACTGTACTGTAATTCATGCAAGTGCGATTTCTTCGGTCGTTTTCTTTGGTGTAAGCAGAGTAAATACAGTAATTTAATTAAATTTACAGGAATAAAAAAACAGGGCTTTTAGAAGAACAAAATGAAAAACACTCGAGACGCCCCATGGGGGAAATTCAGGACTGCAGCTTCCAGAGATGCGTAACAGGGCAGCAGCCAATCAGCAGCAAGGAGAAATAAATAACGTTCTCGGATTGGCTACTTTCAAACCTCCTACCTCTGAGTACAGCGGTATTTCACCATCCCAAGACGCACTTTCATTGTATTCTCTGGACAGTACCAAAAAAAATTATAGTTATATTTTATATGGAAATTTACGTGTTACAAAATTATATTTTTCTCAATAATTTAGCCCTAAAATGCGTGAAATTATATATTGCCTTGAAAAACAGTGAATGAGCGGGGGTTTGCTGTACTGAGAATCGGATTGGCCCACCCCTTTTTCTAGACCTAAGCCCTGACCCTCGCTATAGTCTTAGGTGAAACAAGACTTTCTGAAACTTTGAAATGTATTATCACCAGATTAACTATGATGTAGGGGCTAATACAAAATATATGTTTTAATGATCATCTTATGTTATATAAAAAAAATAACATTTCAATTTACATAGACCTGCTGCAGTGACATACTGATTTCTATTAATGTGGACAAAAGTATGCCATATAGCAAAAAAAACCCAGTAGTACAGTAAACAAAAAGTGCTAGGCTAAACTGTTGCTTTATGGTGTGGTTCTCAGTAGCAACATTTTGGAAAAGGAAACATCATTTAAACAAACCCTACTCTTCATATCAAAAGAGACACTTCAGTGAACATGAAGCTGAGTGTTGCAAAATATACCCAGAAGATTTTGTTTCTGACTCTGAATTCTGGCAGCCTTTGTTGGCTTTGAAACACAAGCATCTGAAAGTGTGCAGATGCCTCCTTGGACATAGAGATGGTGACAGTGCCCTGACGCCCACTCAGAACGGAGAGCATGAGTCAGGGAAAGGGGGGCTGGGGGCAACAACAGCAAACTTTAAAAAGCAACATTTAGAACTTGACAGCCCATTTTCCCTCTAAACAAACCCACCAGCTACCGTTTTCGGCAGCTGGTGGCGTGGAGTGGCGTGGAGGTGCAGCAGTGAATGGCGCACTTACGAGGTGAGGGGGCCATGCACTTTCTGCTGCCGGCACAGTGGGAGAGCACTGAGCCCAGCCTTTCAGTACTCCGTTTTCCAGAACTCTCCGCTTAGTCGCTGTGAAAGCCTCACAGGCCCACCATTATCACCACCTCCTACTCAAAAAGCCTTGGCAGTGTTGGCCACAGTACAATTTTTTGTCATGCTTAAAAATTAGACTGTGCAGAACACTTGCCACAGGAGCTCCTTTTTAAATTTGGCTTTGTCTGAATAGCAATGTATGCAAATAAGACTGTTTGCCACTGGGGGCGTATTCATAGCCCACCATGAGGCCTGTGTGCAGAACAGTTTAGGCTAGTATGATGCCAAATGACGCAGATGTATCTTTAGCTTGGATATACAATTCACAAATTTGGAGATGCTCTGGGTTTTCCAGTTGTTCTAGATAACAATAAGTGTGTCAGTTAACATGTTAAAGACGTGAAACTGGGCAGCTGGTCTTCCTGTGGTTTGGGGCATTCGCCTTATGATCAGAAAGTCATGGGTTTGAATCCCAAGACTACTAGTGGCACCTCTGAGGTATCTTTGAGAAAGGAATCGTCCCCACACACTGCTCCCCGAGCGCTATGTTGCCCGCTGCTTCACTTGGTGAATGGGTTAAATGCAGAGGAAGAGTTTCTTGCTGTTCACACTGTGTGCTGTGGTGTGTTCATGTATGACAGAATGGTCACTTTACACTTTTAGAGGCCAGCAGTGAGTAATGTGTGTTTATTTGATGGTTGTTAATACTACCTTTGGAGGGCAGTGGTGAGTAATATTTTATGTTTAATACTGCTTTAAGAGGGCTGTTAGACATTCCCAAACTGTCGATGGGTGTATGCTATTTTTTCGGATGTGTTTCACAGCTGCTTGAAGATGTGCTTGTTTGATCTGAATCCAATATTAAGTCACTTGTGCTGTGAAATTGGAAATGTAGTATTGGATGTCTTAAGGTATGGCCTCTTTTGATTATAATTAAACATGGATTTTTTTTTCTTTTTTAGCTGGAGGCGGCTCTGCACAATCCGGTCCAGTGTGCTCTGCTGGGCTTCTCTGTGGCGAGCACTTCCCTGCCCCAAGGCTACCTCTGGGTAAGTAGAAAGTACTTTACTCTGTATCGGAAAAGCATATTGCAGTTAATTTCTAAAGCTATAGTTTGGTGAAAAATAAAGCTTTCAGAATGACCTTAAATGCAGTGTGTCATCAATGTCCGAGACAAATTTGCTTCTTTAGGTTTGTAATGGCCCTATAAGGCAACCACATGTTTCAGTCATTACCCATTTGCCTTAAACTGTGCAGAGTTGAGTAATCTGTAATAGACTTGTTTATGTGATTTCTCACACTGTATGGCACACTGCCTATAAAAATAGATCAGAGTATGGACTACACTATTGTACAGGCAGAGGTCAAAATGCCAGAGGACATGAACAATGCAAGTAAATCCATATCAAAACCAAAAAAAGAGCAATTCTCAGTAAAATTGGCCTAGGTATGACTGTGTCTCCAAAACTAGTAGTCCTGCATTTTTCTTGCACTTTATTTTCCCCCTAATCTCCATTTTTGACATTTGTGTGCTTTTATTCACCAAACATGGTCATTCATTTTACATGGCCATTTTCCAACTTCTGTTCATCCCTTAGAATCAAACTAACGGTTCCTATGGGTCCTTGAACATTGTTGAATCAAGGCGTTGAAAGTTGTTGGGAAAAAATGATATTGAACGTCCCTGAACTGATATACAGTATTACATGCAAGAATAGAAGTTATTTTTGCACAAATTATATCAAGGTGGGTGCCTCTCATTGTCCTTGTCACATGCACCACTTGCTTTGAGAAACTGGATAGTCACTTGCATGCATGAGTGACTGAGGTCGAATCATGCAGGTTAAACAGCAGCAAACAAGCAAGAAAACTAACACAACACAAGCAGTGTTGTACTACTGATTAACCCTGATCCAGGCCTGAAACTGTGCCATGTTGGGTCTTTGAATTCGGAAATTGGGCCTGGAATGTTCTCAAAAGGTTGATGTTTAAGAGGGTAAACACTGCAATCAGTCCCCACCTCATTCAAAAAGCAGGGCGGGCTGAAGCACTCATAATTGCTGTGGGCTGAATTGTCAAATATATGTCAATGAGTTGGTTTTTATGACATCACAAAAACTGTATAACATTGCTTTCACAGTGAAATAGACCTGGGGATCAAATGGCACTGAGTGTTTAACCCTAACAACATGAATGAACTACATTAACCTCTTATACTTTTAAAAGTGGGTTTTCCCTGAGATGGGCCCTTTAATATACTTGGATCCAATCAGGGGACATTAAGACTCGAAATATGCCCTCTTTTCTCTCCTGTTATCTACATTAGCCTACAGACGATCACTCAGTGAATCAGGAAGGGACTATCCTGAAATATCCTTTATAGGATTAATGTCACTAAGACCGGCCTCTAGACTGTGATGTGATATTCAGGTCATGATTTCTATCAATGAAAGTGCTTGTTCATGAAAAAGCATTCCAATTGTGTGGATTTGGATGAGGATCGGCATAGATATCTGTCTAAAATATTAAGACCACCGTTTTATAACCGGGTGGAATCACTGTTCAGACGTTTAAACGCTCTTCTTACGCTTTGCTACCATGGTGAGCAGTTTATCACCTAATCCCCCTAAAGCAGGTGGACCAAGTCAATTGGAACCCTCTTGCATGCAACGGGATGCCCCTCTTTGTGTCTTTGAGTTAATTGTTTTTAAAGATATTATGAAGAGCAGTGGGGTTAGACTGGACTGGATCTGCGAGTTATGCTGGCGATTTGGAGGGAACTGATATGTGGATAGATTAAAGCGGGGTTCCACTTCCCCTTTCTGTTGCGTAAGCAGCCAGCCTGAATATTATGAAGATAAATATGTGCCTGCGGAGTCAAAATCAGTGAAGCTTATAGGGATATCTAGATGAGGCCCAGCAAGCAACATTTTATAGTCACATGCTTTACTTTACAGCAGTTTCAGTGCATATTTTATGGAAAGGACATGGTTTGTATAATTCCTGCATACTCTTTTGTTCTGTTGTTGATTCTGTACTCCATTACACCAAAAAATGTGACAACAGTCGACTGGTAATCTCTTAAAAGGAGCTATAGTAACCCTACATATCAAGTAACAGTAAACATCTATATAGTAACACTTGATAAGTTTCCCATAGGAGTTGTACATTTGGACATTTATTGTAATTAATTACTGTCTAAAAGTCCACTACTGTAGGGAACCAAATGTGGTTTATACAATTTCTATGCTTTTCCTAGACCATACAGTACAATTACACTATATGGACAAAAGTATTGGGATGCCTGACCATTACACCAACAGGGACTTTAATGACACTGAATTCCAATAAATAGACTTTAATATGAAGTTGGTCCCCCTTTGCAGCTATAACAGCTTCCACTCTTCTTGGAAGGCTTTCCACAAGATTTTGGAGTGTTGCTGTGTGAACACATTCAGCCATGTCTTTATGGAGCTGCTTTGTGCTCTGGGACACAGTCATGCTGGAATAGAAAAGGTTCTGCCCCAAACTGTGTCCACAAAGTTGGAAGCTTGGCATTGTCTAACATGTCTTGGTGTGCTGAGACATTAAGATTGCCCTTCACTGGAAGAAATGGGCCTATTCCAAACCCTAAAAAAGGCATGTCCCAATACGTTTGGCCATATCGTGCACATGCAGGTCTATAGAGAGCTAAAGTGGGTTTAGACAAGATTATATATGTTAATAAATATGTTGCCATTTTGGAACAAAACCTCATATCTCTGTTTTTTTTTTATTACATCATTTTAAAACACCATTTATTTATGTTAATAGATAGATACTAATAGATAGATAAAGATATGGATATGAATAGGCACATGTGTATTGTCACTGTCAAAACAAAACAAAAAAGGTAATTTTACAGAAGTCAAATAAACTTTAGTGCAAGTTAATGTAAAGTCATTTTGAAGCATTTCTGTTGGTTCATTAATGATAAGTTTCACACAATGTATAGGGCAGCTGCTCTGTTCTATTGATACATGGAAATAAAAATGGAGAAAATGTTTTTAAATATAAAAATCTAAGTTCTACATTGAGGTTTATTACTGAGCTTCATCTGATCAGAACCTTCCTCAGGTGATGACAGGTGTCATTTTCTCTCATTTTTGCACCAGTTGGATAAATTGTGGAAGGAGTGAGCAGATGACAGTCCTTTGCCACCTCTGAACCCTGTAATTCACCAACAGAAAAATGGTTTCCTCTCTGACGTGAGTCTAAGGCTTCACACCATGCCTTCGCGATGAGGGATGATGCTAATCACAACACACAAGATGAGCTTGTGGGATTTTTTTTCTTGTAGCTTTGATCACATTAATGACATTGTTTATTATCAGTCCAAGCCAAAGAAGCAGTCTATCTCGCTCTCTCTCTCACTCTCTCTCTCTCTCTCTCTCTCTCTCTCTCTCTCTCTCTCTCTCTCTCTCTCTCTCTCTCTCTC
>JBBPCY010000136.1:12661678-12689027 GCA_037974405.1 Brachyalestes nurse
GGTTCTAGGTATAAATGGTTGTATTTATTTTTCTTTTTATCACACACTCACCAAAATCCACTAGATGATTAATAAAGCCATTTTAGGAAAAGTCATTAACTTAAAGATGTAGGGGTTTTGAAAACGCCAGGGGGTAAAAATGACCTCTTGGTGGTTCTAGTGTTAACCCTTAAACAGCAGGATTGTTGCTTGGTGAGTAATATTAATGCCTTCACCATTCTCACACACACACACACACACACACCTGGAACATAGAGAATATGATGTCTACTTTACTTCTTCCATGAGGAGAAAGCAATAATTAAAATTATATATATTTATATTTGATTGTTTTCTCCTCGTGGAAGTAAAAGCAGGCCTCACTGCTTTTCTGTATGTTCCAGGTGTTGTTGCCCCCTTACCCACACTTGCTCTCCTCAGGTGTAAATTGCCTATTGATTTGTTCTAATAGATACATTTTGATAACACATTTGCTGGGATGTCGACAGTGGCGCTCTATGTGTTTTCCCTCATGCTAATGGGATTGAGCAGTAAATGGGGAGGGGTAATTAAGTGAGATGATTATTATGTCTGCCAATGAAATGGACTCAATGGAGTAAAAGGGTAATCAAATCAAATTAATAGTACAAATGAGTCTGATTGTTTCCATGTTCAATTTGCTCTTTCATCAACCTTTCTTTCGAACATTCAAGGATGTTCACCCTCCCCTCCTTTCTTTTTAGGCCTGCTGAGTCCCTCACTGTGTGCGTGAGAAATATTAGTTCTGTCATGCATTCAGAATGCGGGCGGAGAGATGAGAGTGGATGATAGGATTGCTCTGGGTGTGTATTAGCTTGGTAAAAAAACGCAGATGAATGCAGGAATACCTTGAAAGCAAATTACCATTTCATGAGTCTGCTCTCTGTCGTGCTGCCCGGTGCCTGATTCAGTTGCTGTAAGTAAGCGTAAAGTAATGACAATGTACGTGGCTGGGCTGCGACAGAATTTTGTATTCTGATACATGACAGATACCGAGCTAGTTGTATGATTCTGCATATATTTGCGTATGCAAAAGGAAGCATTGTAAGGCATGGCCTACGGTGGGCCAAGTCTGCACTGGTCCGTGGTTGACAAGCCTTGCAGTAAGAGTTTATCACCTTGTCCTACTTACCTGGCTCTGTCCCCAAGATATTAAATCCACCGGAGCATTAAGTAAGATTAATTACACCTTGGTGCTGTACGCCTTTTAAACATTAGAATTCATGTTTGGTCAGCAAAGGAATGGTTTATCAAAAAAAAAGAAAAAAATTGCACAATATTTCACTCAAAGTGACTCAGCCAGGACATATTTCTTGTCCAAATGTTCTTTCTTTAGTATGCAGCTGCTGCAGCGATGCTAACAACACTAACACACACCAGAAATCACCAGTCAGATCACCAAAACATCCATAGACCTGATCAAACTGCATTCAGCTCTTCATAAAGATGACCCAGACTTGTGTATGTGATTTAGGACACAGTATTATTTACTGTGTATAAAACTGAACACTACAGCCAGATATTTTAAACAACACCAGGGCTGCCATTCACAAAACGGCTATAAATAAAAGTCCTAGACCTCATCAACAGGTCTGCTCTTCCCAGTTTGAGCAGGTGGAGAGAAGTTTTGGTCTAGTATGTTTAAAGCAGTTTGAGCTATTGGGGTGACAGTTGGCTTTGAGTGTTAACAAATGCAGTTTTAAAGCAGAAGATATTTTTGCTGATCTGTTCCTTTAATGACTAGTGAGGCATAATTGCTTTAGGGGAGGTTTTCTTGTTTTCTTCATGATGATTTAGGCGGCAAATCTGTTGTCTTGTTTAATCAGCAAATGCCAAAAGTATAAGAATAGTAATGAGATGTATATGTTGCAGAAGGAAGGAAGTAAAGATATTACACCTCCAGGCAATAAAAGTCCATATAAATGAAACACCATGGGAAATGTCTCCCCTCTTTTGCGATATTGCTTTTTGAGCATATATCAGAAAACTGTTTTATTAAAGACAGTGTCTCCGCAAGCTTCGAGTGGTCCGGCTTCCACATACCCCCGCCCCCCGCACCCTCCCCCACCCCCAGATGTCCTCCACAGTGAAAGGAGCAAATCTACGTTAGGTCACCGCTTGTGTATGAGCGGCCAAAGGGACGTTTTCAAAGCAGCCGCCTGAAAAGAGGGAAGTCTGACATTTCGAATATGCCAGGCAATTAACCCAAGGAAGTCAGAAGGCATTGTAGAGCTATTCTGGTTTCAAAGGCAGAAATAAACAACTCAAAATGTTAATTAAATGACTCGCTGTACTTCCCTCTCTAGTTTTGCTTCATTAACAAGCTGTGGTGGTGGGGGTAGTGCCGGGGGGGTTGGGGCTTATGGGCGTTTGAAATGTCGCTCTTATTGCTCTTATGGTGACTGCAATGCACGACTTGTGATTATACCTCAAAGAAAGAGTCCTGCCTTGCTTCGAGCATAATTGAGAGAAAGGAAGTGTTTGGGGAGGGGCTTCACATTACACTATGTTGTTTAGTTATTAACCTGACACTCTTAGTGCATTAGCGGTGATGAAGCAACTGTGATTTTCAAGCGAGGTTGCAGAAAGCATGGCCCACAAAACGGGTTGCGGCATCATCCTCTACTTTTCCTCTATGGGTTTAAATCATTGCCAAAAAATTTAAATAGTCCCAGCACCACTTTTGCCCATTTGTCTTGCAAACACAAGGATTTACTCTTGGGTATTAATGGAACCAATTTAGCTTAAGTGACTCGCTCTAGGCAAAAGCAGCGAAATCACCATGCGGCACATTTTCATAGCTCTGCTACTTGATGTGTCCTTTTTTTTACTTTACTTGAAGTGCTCTTCATTATGGGTAATAACATGAAGTAGTAAATTCCTTCTGACATATACTTTAACAGAATCTATTACTATTTGTTCCTACAAATTCTTCTGTGGTTTGATCTGTTCTATTTTAGGAGAGCTGTGGAACCCAGACTCCTGCAGAAAAGTCCCCGTGGGTCAGGACCCGATTCGCACATTGCTGGCCTTAGATGACACTGTATGGGCCAGCTGTGGTAATTCAGTGTCCGTCATCGACATCTCGAGCCTGTCCACTCGGGTAGGATTTCTCTTTAGTTAAGGCCAGTCTGATTTAAACAGATGCTTTTCTCATTCTCCTTTGAAAAATTGCAAGTGCAAGGCTCCAAATGGCGACTAAAATGATCGCCAATGTGACTAGATTTTTTTATTTTTTATTTATTTTCATTTCAATCACCACATTTCAATGGCTACTGTCTCTCACAACCATGAGAATTTAAAATAAAAGTACAAGAAAAGTCACATCTCACATCTCACAGTGGTCTGCTGTTCCTACTAGACTATCACGTGATTAGTTATGGGAATTTCAGCTTTTTTTAATCTTTTTTAATCTTTAGTCTGATCGTTTGGATCAGATCACTAAGAAGATCTGGCTCTTTTGACTCGTAAACGCATAGATAGACAGGATAGACGCCGCATTCACTGTTCCCAGTTCCCACGATCCGTCAGGGCGTGATCATACTGCGAGTATACACACATTCAGACTCCGTGACAAATTTTATTGTACACACATGGGCTTAAGAAATAATATATACAGGACTGGATCTAAACTCCTTGGTACAGAACTGTCTTACACAGCTTTATCTGTGTTGCCACTCTGTAATTTAAAAGTGTTCTGTCTGGCAGTGTGGTACAGCCTTAGTTCGCGGAAGACAGTCACAACTAAAGACGAGCATAAAATGAAGGTTGTCAACTCCAAACTGTGGCCCCGACAAACTGATCAGAGATACAGTGACTGCTTGCCCTGGTGTTGACTGTCGGATAAAACGCTCTGCTACTTTAACCACCTTGACTGTCCTCTCAGAAGGAATCGTTAAACTTCCACTGTGACAGCAAGTGGTAGCTTTGACCATATGATGCTGGTTCAGCATCTGTTACCAAACTTCCACGGCACACAGGGCAGCTTTCTCAAAATGTGTCGAATGACAAACATTGGTAAGGCTGAACAACTTTAGATTATATTTGGCTATTACAAAATCCATTATATTGCTTACGTTTAGCCAAAAGTTGTTTGGAGGCTGACTTGAACACAGGAATGCATAGCTTTGCTAGCTTAGCCTGGCTTAGCTAAGGCTAAGGTTTATAAAACAGGATTTTAATATAATGTGGGCAAATATATTCAAAACAATTGTTTAGCCTTACCTATGAAATGTAATCCCTCGGGATCTGGTTTGGAGCATACAGCCCCTTGCAGAACATGCGTGAAGCATCTTTATCCACTACTTCACTCTACAGCAGTGCCTAGCGCAATATGGCTAGTAATATTTTATGTCTGTTGTCAGCCTAGTAATATTCTATGTCTGTGGTCAGTCTAGTAATATTCTGTGTCTGTGGTCAAAGTTACCCTGCTGTCAAAGACACATCTCTATCGAGAGCAGCGTTGACAGACTGAGGTTCGTTTGAAATGATCCGCACCACCTGGCAACCTGTTGCAGAGCGCGTTCTAAAATAGAGGAAAAATAAACATGAACTATATGAGAAACACTATGTTTTACTTGGCAACAATTTAGTCCATGTCATGATTTCTTGTTTTGTTTTTATGCTGTTTACATGGGGTATAACTGGAGACAAAATGTGCCTTGACAATATGTGCCTTGACAGAGATTATGACTCCTAAAAAATGATTTGGCTCCCCAATATTTTGTGTTTAGGAGCCAATGGCTCCTAAGGTTTTTATTTTGTCTGGAGCCCTGAAGTGGAATGGCAGAGACCACAGCTTATGGGAGCTTGGCAAGCACTGACTGACAAATTAGATTGTGTGTGAAGATCAATAAGGCTATGGCCCTGCTATCCATTCCTGTTGTGGTCAAAGTTTCTCCTCTGGGCTTTGTTTTGTCTCACTTACAGACTCTACAGACTGAGGGAATAGACCATGACTTTACATAATCTCCCCCCAGGGATGCTTTAGATACAGAGGTATCAGACCCCGGGTCTTACCTTGTGGGTCTTAGCTGCCTCTAAGCCTTTCTTTAGCCTGGCTTTTTTAGTCTCATCCTCCAAATCAAACATCACTTCTATCTCTCTGAGATTCCCCCGGCTGATCGCTTCAGGTAAAAGATTTGGGCCAGTGATGCTAGCAGGCTTTTGCTGCTCCTAGCTCAGGCCAGTGCCTTAAATGACAGGCAATGGAAAGCTCCATGTTGTTCCACTGATTACATCATATACCTCCCTTTGTAGCGGGTCATTGGCTGCAGCAGAGCAGAAGTGTTACGGTGGTTAGGGTTCTTCCCAGGGCTCCCAAAGCCAAACTGCGCACATCCAAGTGTGTCGGTGGAATTAGAGCCACAAGCTGGGGGAAACACAGACCTGGCCTTGCCCCTGACCGGCTCCTCTCTTGCGTGACCGCTGCCGACAATTTCCAGGTTAGCTTCCTACTGTCCTGAGTCCATAAAGCTGTTTCGAGTGAATGGGATGCCTGTGAACTGGGCATGCTAAGTGATCAGTCCCCCACGGAGTGGCTGTGCAAAGGAATGGCACATTTGCCAGGTGGGAAAGAGGTGTGCAGAGTAAACATCAGAGAGCCTCATTGGACTCAAGTGAGCAACTTAACTCCTTATCTTCTCCAGAACTGGCTTTTCCACACTGGAGAACATGAGAGGACACTTCAGCATCAAACCAAAACAAGGAGCTCTCCACAAGCGTGCTGTAATCTGTGACATGTCTGGGATGTGCTGATTCCATGTTGATTATTGATGTCTTGAGTCCCACACACTGACTCGAGTCACCATATTTGTGGCACAGCAGTCTTCACCCTCAGTACTGTAGCGTTTTTTAAGGAAGGATAATAATGCAGTTTTTACTGTGAGCTGTGAATGTGCTCAGACCAACAACACACTAAAGCTGTACCACCCCCAGAAAATGCATGGAATTACACTGTGGCAATGTAGCAGGAGCAGAACTAATTGATGTAGGCCAACTTTTTAGAATACAGAGCATTGTTTTGGATACATTTTGGGAGATGTTTGTGCAAAAGTCTTGCAGCCAGCTTCATCTGGCTTGTCTTGCATGACAGATCCATCTAATCGAGAGTGATGACCTAATGTCTTACAACAGCAGGCGGATGCTGGGATGCTTCACTCCAGTAGTGTTTATGCAAAAAGATTTGAAAAGATTTGTCTCCCGATTTGAAGTCTAACAGCATGTTGTTGAAGGACAAGTCAGAAATCATTGTACAATGCGCCAGTGGTATTGTGTGACAACTTATGCTACGTCTGTCTTCAAAACCTTGACTCTCTTTCCCATGTTTTTGTCTGTCCTGATGCCTCTGAAATGAGCTGCAGATAATCACTCTTTTTCTTTCTTGTTCTGTGGCTGAGCTTGGCATATAAAATAAAGAATCAAGCTAAGTTTTCTTCACCAAGTTAAGAGAGAGCAAATGCACCCAGTGCCGAGGCGAGTCAATTAAAAGAGAAAACACATCAAAGGCAGCCTCCCCTCCACTCAAACAAAAGAAGCTCCCTTTGGCAAGGGCACGAACAGGTGCTAATCCCTGTCTGATGGTGTACGGAGCAGAGAGGCGCCTTATTCGTCCTGAGCCCCCCTCAAATCACCCCCACCAACTAATCTGCCTCACCCTCACACTGGAGAACCCATGGTGGGAGTTCTCAGTGACGGACCTCAGGGGCTTGTGTGCAGAGGCCCGATAAGGAGCAGTGCAGTCTTCCCTCTTGCCTCATTAGCTGAGATGCGTGTGAAATGGCTCTTCTTCCCCCATGGACTTTTAAAAGGTGCTTGGAAATGGGGCTGCATTGTTTTCCAAGGCACCGGAGAGAGGCTCTCGCAGTGAATCACTTTATAATTGAAGGCATTGGTTCTCAAGTCAATGGGAAATGCATACTGTGTGGGCCATATACCTGCTGGAGGTATAGAGAGCAGTAACTCGGGCGTAAGATTTGCGTTGTGAGTCGCCTAAAAAGAAATCTAAGCGGGTTTATGCTTCTTTCCCAACAAGGTCATTTCTTGGAATGAGCAAACCTTTTAAAATTGTATTCCAGCTTAAAACCGGAGATGATTTTTGCAGTATTCTTTAATATTCCTATTAATATCCTTATTATATACTGCTTTCATGTTTACCCAGCATGCAGTATATGAACACATCATACAACCCCTGAGAATCCCTGTGGTATCAACCAGTCATCAAGTCAGGCTGAGGTTTTTATATAGTCAAGTATCTTTTGATTTTCTGTCAGCTTCATACTGTAATGACAGTGGTTGAAACTGTGGCAACAGCTTTACAGCTGCAATAAGGCTAACATTACTGGCTTCCTAGCAGTAATGCTAGTCTGCCTTTCTTCTGTGTTTGCTATCAATAAAATCATTAAACCCACAAAAAAACAAAGCAGGCATAGTTTTTCCATCTTTAAACTGGCAACTGTGACTTTACAGACTGCCACAGAAGGAACCAAGCAAGCAACAGATGTAGCAATGATTACCTTTTTCATTTTGGCCAGAGAGCTCCTTCAAGAAATGGCCTGCATTTCCACAGGCCTGAGAGATTAATTAACACATTTAGACAGATTTTTGCTAGTTTCTGTACTTCTTTTTGTTCACTTTAGTTTATCAGTTTGTTCATAAATTGCTTTCCTGTTTACAGAGCACTAATGATTCACAGCTATTTGATTATTAAAATAAATCATGTAAAATAAATGTTCTTTGGGCTTCTTCTGTTTAAAAAATGCAGATCAACATGTTTGTTTCTCTTAATGTTGTTCCCTCTTCCATTACTGGCTCCTTGGTCCCAGACCAATGAACTTATAGAGCCAGAATGGCACCAGTTGTCCTGGCTGAGACCTTTTGCATGTCCTTGCAGAGGAAATGCAAGGAACTGTTTGAGATTAGACATGAATACCAATATGCTACTGAAAATCTGATCTGGGTGTCTGACCTTAGGGTACCTGTAGAGCAAAGGCAACCAAACCTCTTTTTCTTGGCACTCATTGTCCTTACGCAGTCTGAATTTCTGCTCCTGATTTGGAATGCGAATCACATCTAATGGCCAGCTGTGTCTGAAGCTTTTGAGCAGAACACAGCAAGACTAAATTGCCCTCTCAGTAGCTTGATTTCCATTCCTCTTACTGCCTTAAACTATATTTTCATCCCTATTAGTATCTAAAGCCATAAATCATCTCAGTAACTTCGCACCGTGAGGAAAGTTTCGCCCCCTGTTTACATGAGCACACGGCTTTCTGTGGAGAAGAATAGGAGTCAAATGTCCTCAAATTGGTACCGGCATGGCTGGTGGATCATTAGAGGGAGGTCTTGCAGAGATGAGGACTGCTTTCCAATAAGGTAAAAATGACCCGAGCCTAGTCGCCTTGAGCTTCTGGCAGTATTATGATATAGGGGCACTTACTCAGGGAAACCCAGTTCATGAAAACAAGCCCTCAGCTACTCCAAACAGCACCTCATTTATGCCTCTGCATTCACTCTTCAGGGTCTAGTTCTTCATGATGTCAAACATAGACTTGAGTGGTTGAAGGCCTGCTGTTCAGAGAGGATTTTAAAACGCGACGTGCACCAGGACAAGCCATTGCTGGGAGTAGAGAGTAAACAGAACAACGGATATCGGTAATGGCACTGGTGCCATTATAGTTCAGTGTTTTGTTTGCTGTTCTTTCCTACAAGTAAATGAGAGAGAGAGAGAGAGAGACACGGAGAGGGACAGAGAGAGAGGGAGAGAGAGAGAGAGAGAGAGCTGTTACAATCTGTTTTTGTTATGCCCTATTGAGTTCTGTATCAAACTGCTTCCTCATTTTGTCCGCTTGTTGATTCTCATTGGTCTCAGGTTCATTCTGGCCTATTTTTTTTAACCCATTAGCATTGCCGTGCGTAACCGCTGGCTAAAATGAATTAGCATTAATAGGAAAGGCGACATTAATTTGATGGTTTTTTTTCTCTCTCTTCTCTTACGGGCCCTTTTTTTCCAACAGGCTATTTTGTTTTCTTTTATTCCAATGGATGTCTCACTGTGAAGCCGTGCATTTTTACGACGTTTCTGCTATCTGCAGAGCAGAAGAGAATGATCAAAACAGGGTTTTAGCTTTGGTCTGTAGTGCCCCCCATCTATGTGTATCTACTTTGGCCCCTTTTCATTTTTTTAACACGTTCTCACCAACTTCAAATTACCTCTTGTAAGTGCGTCACAACTTTCCACTCACAGCAGGAGGTGGAAGATGAGGGTCGGAGGGGGAGATGGGAAGGAGGTGGGGAAGATTCGGGGGGGTGGGGGTGGGGGGGCGGTCGTTGTTCACTGTGAGGGTCAGTCAGCTAATTAGCTAGCCATACACCCTCTGCAGAATATTCTTGGGACGTCTTAATGTAACATAGCTAGTCATTAAAATCGTGTTAAATTTTCTAAGTGAACTCTTTTTTTGCAGCCAAATTGTAGTGCATTTCTATATATTTGTTAAATAAATATTGGAAACACATATGTGCATATGTGTTACGTGTTGTAACCTTTGCACTGGCCACATTTTAAGTTTGATTTTATTTAAATTCAGAAAATAGACAGTAATTGTCCATTAAAAAGTGTTCACTGTAGAGAATGTGTTCTTATTCGCATTTAAAAATTCAACAAAACATGCAGTTTGGCCAGAGGCCTCCTAAACTTTTGCATACGGCTGTAAATGATGTGAATAATTGCTTTGTGTGGCTGAAAGCCACGTTTTAGATGCGTGCTGTATTGCATTTCTTTTAAGTGTTGCTAGCTGTGTAGCCTTTAGCTGGATAACCAGCAAGCAAGCAAAGTAAAGTAATGAAGCTGTGTCAGCAGTCATGTATAACAGATGGGTTGGTCTGCTGCCCAAAGCCTAGTCTGAACACAGCAAATAGAGTAGTATGGTTTGAAACATTACACATTTTTTAAGTATTTTATTGCTTTGGCTTATAAATAGCTTTGCCCACTATTTTTTTTGGATGGGTTCAAATAAGAAATGCATCAGATAGGTAGATTTCTGGACTCATTCTGCTGCTGCAGTCATTATGTTCACTCAAGCCTCCAAGGGGTCTTCTATTAAATGTCAGATGAGCAGAAATAGCAATGGAACCATTCTTAATACGTCATCGGTATTAATGGTGGTGAGGCCAGGTCAACGAAAGCATGTCAAAACCAATATTCAAATGGGCAGTTTGACTATATATAGACTAGTGGGGCTGAACTTAGGAGCAGAGTTCATAAAAACATTAGATAATACCAAAATTTGTGTCCTGAACACAAGTGTTATGATGGCATCTGTGAAAGCTCACGGCACTTAACTTTTTCGTGTTCATTGATGCTGAAGTACAGTTATTAAAACGATCATTTCTTGTAATAATAATGTCCTGCTGTACAGTTTCCATGGTTACTTTCTCACTTTTCTTGCAGGTAAAGCCCGTATCCACCACCCTTATTTTTCTCCACCTCCTTTCCTCAGAAATTCGAGGTCCACTCGGACCCGATGGTGAGCGTGGCCCACATGGTGCTAGCCGGCGGAGGGGTGTGGATGGCTTTCTCCGAGGGCTCCTGCATACGACTGTTCCACACCGAGACACTGGAGCACCTTCAGGAGATCAACATCTCCACACGCGCCTCATTCCTCAGCCCCAGTGAGTGGACCACAATCAACACTTTGCCACTGTTAAAATTGCCACTCAGCAATTTCTGCAGGAAACCTACGCAGATTGTTAGGAGTCATACTGAAAATCGATGTCACGTGTAATTTCAGCAACAAGCAGAATGCATTTTGTTCCAGTGTGGAACGTGATCAAGCAGATATCTGCAATACTTACACAGAAAATCCTTGTTGGGTTTCATCTCTTCTTTTATGTAGCTACACATGCATAATTAAGGGAAGTGATGTTTTCACAACAACCCTTTTCCGCATGAAGTACACAATATTTTTTCCTAATTTATATTATGAATATTCTGCTGCCACCATCTTAGTCAATCTTCAGGGACAAAAATATGATTCATTATATGATCTGTTTGTCTATAATAAGGCAGTTTTAAAGGTAATGCTAGATCAATTAACTTATAAACTGTACCTAATCCGCTTCTTCTGTTATGTAGATGTTTCAGACACATTTGTAATAGAAAGTAAACATTTGACCTAATTTGGGACATTTTTGGGCTAGTGGACAATTCATGATCCAGCATTGAGTTGTGTTGTCTCGAATAACACGCCGCTACCATGTTAAGGAATGGATAATCC
Source organism: Brachyalestes nurse (assembly GCA_037974405.1). NCBI lineage: Eukaryota > Metazoa > Chordata > Actinopteri > Characiformes > Alestidae > Brachyalestes > Brachyalestes nurse. The sequence continues at coordinate 12,672,967 of JBBPCY010000136.1, forward strand.
GTCTTGATAGTGGTCCTGTGGGGTACAAAGTAGGTATAATCTAGGTATAAAGTAGCTAATGAAGTATGCAGAGAAGGTATTAAAGCCATGAATTAAGCATAATATTAAAAAGCATCTGTTCTGAATCTGTATGCATAATATAGTTAATTACTATTTTTAGTAATGTAGGCCAAAGTTTTTACCTTCTTCTTCAGCACATGATGAGATTTATTTATTTATTTATTAATGAAGTTTACCTGACAATTAGAGTAGGAAAAGGCGGAAAATGATCTTTGTTAAAAATAGCTAATGAAGTACAGATTGAGGCCGCAGAGGCAGCGTGTGGGCAGTCGTGTTGATGCACTCATAATGAGGCGGCCAGGGTGCAAAATGTAAAAATTAGAAAGTGATGCATTTCACTAGAGATGGGGAGGAATCATTATTCATCAGAAGCCCTTCCCTCCTTGACGAGCTTAGGTATGTGCATTATGAAGGTCAGAATGTGAATAGGTAGGAGGCAGCTGATGTGCAAAAGCATAAATGTTCCACCACTTAAAACTGTATTAATTCTTAACAAATTACCCTGCTTGAGTACAGCAGCGAGACCACACATAATCCGTTTCTTAATACCACTGTTAATTCTTGATCATCAGTTGTGTCCTCCTATGCATAACACACAGGCAGCAGAGGCTTGTAGCTTTTCTGCAGTTACCCTATATGTACAGAAGTATTGGGAAGTTTTTCAGGGTTTGGGCTAAGCACCTTAAATCCAGTGAAGGACAATCTTAATTCTTCAGCACAGCAAGACATTTTGGACAACGCCATGCTTCCAACTTTCTGGACACAGTTTTGGGAGGAACCTTTTCTATTCCAGCATGACTGTGCCCCAGTGCACAAAGCACACCTTTGGGATGAACTGGAACGGAGATTGTGAGCCAGGACTTCTCGTCCACCGTCGGTGCCTGACCTCATAAATGCTCTACAGAATGAATGGACACAAATTCCCACAGAAACTCCAAAATCTTCCGAAAGCATTCCAAGAAGAGCGGAAGCTGTTATAGCTGCAAAGAAGAGAACAACTTCATATTAAAGTCTATGTATTTGAATGCAGTGTCATTAAAGTCCTTGTTAGTGTAATGGTCAGACGTCTCAATACTTTTGTCTTTAGTGTAGTTAATACAGTTCCATCACTGCAGATGTTATTTGTCCTTAAGTCTGTGATAATTTAGAAGATTAACTTTCTTGTACTCAATGTGGTAGTGGTAAAAATGCATGGCCAACATTAGTAATGGTGCTTTTTCCCTTCTATCTGGTCCTCATTGTACAAGTAGAATGACAAGGCAACAAATTCAGACTTTTTCTCTTTTTTGTTGGAATCGTTCCTGCAGATTCGTTCTCTGAGGACAGACTGTGAATAAGTAGCCATCTTTGGACCCCAAAGAGCAGTAATGGAGCTGCGGGGTTAGAAAGAGGAATTAATGAAAAGTCATGGAGGAAGGAAAGCACAATGCCAGAGACAAAGCTTTTCGTTCTAGAGGTTGCTATGGAAACTCTCTTGTCTTGACTCCGGCAGCCCTGGCACGTTGGTAATATGCCAGCTTTGCCCTCTTACATCTCTTTTTTTTCTGTTCTCTTTCGCTTGCAGTGTGCCCACTTGCTCCCTCTTTCTTCTCTTTATTTATCCTTTCTTTAACCCCCTTTTCTCCCTCTTTATTTCCCTCTTGTCCTCTTAGGGTTTTTTTTCCGAATGCTGCAGACATTCCTCCTTGCTGTGTTCTTCGTTCTCCAATAGATTAAATATTTATCAGCCAACCCTAGTGCATTCGCTCCTTTTTAGGCAGCAGGGGCTTGTGTAAACATTCATTACATAAGCGGAGCCGCAGAGAAGCGCCTTTTGCAAATAGTCGCACACATTCGTGTGGCACATTGTCACTTTGGCTCAGGCTCACGTCCTGTCCCAGCCTCTATAAAAAGAAGCTCAAGCCAAGCCTCTCCCAGTACACCTCAGCGCGCTCTTCAGAGCAAAATAACTCTCTCCTCAGACTCTCTAATTCTGTTTACTTTGGCTCGTCTGCTATGTCCAATTTTAGGCAACAGAAAATGTGGTTTCTCGACTTGTCACACCCAATGGTGATCAAGCGGACTAATCGAGCTGCAGAGGAGAAACCAAGAGGAGGAAAAAAAAAAACAAACAGTGAAGGACTAAATCAGACTTCAGCACCTGGTGTTAGAGCGTTACTCTCAACAGGTCTTCTGACTTCTCCAAGTCCCACAAAGGTGCTGAAAAAAGAAAGAACAAAGACATTTCAGAATCGTCTATGAGTGCAGAAGAAAACAGAACTTTTCTGATCAAGGAATCTGCCTGATTCGAGAAGACATCTGGAGCAGAAAAGGCCAGTTTCTTTGGATGGGATGTCTGAGTAGTCTGGTGGCCCGGAGGCTATCTTCAGTCATCCTTGCTGATTTGAACAGTGTGTGAATACATGTTGGGTGAGGTAACCAATCCTCAAAATGGCCATCAAAAAGTCCCAGGGTCATTTTTTTTGTTTTACATTTAGTGGCAGGGAAAATCCCATTCCTTCCTGTGAATATGCTAGCGAGCTGACCGCATCTTAGAAAAGGACTGATATGGTTATTGCACATCAGTGGCTTTCCGATCCCAAAGGTTCCTCCCTAGCCTATGAACAGGGATGAATTAATTGCTGGCTTCAATGTCCGCAGTCTTTTCTACAGTTCTTCCCTCAGCTGGGACTTTCTGACATGATAAACAAGCGAGAAGTTTCCAAAAAGCACCTAAGCAAAGTGCTTCTCCTTAGCTAATAGCTTTAATAGTTATTTCCTAGGGGTGCGAAAAGTCATGCCTTAGAAGATCTTAGTGTGATATCATAGAGAAACATTTATTTTAGGCAAGATCCCTCAGACTGAGTTGAATCTTGTGTTTCTGTTTTAGATCTTGTATATGCAGAGGACCACTTTATGAAATATGCAATTCTACTTGATTTTAAGCTGCTCCTTTCTTCCAAAAGCCCAGGGATCCGCATCTGTACTCCATTCCCATAACCACAAGATAATATACTTTAGCAATCGCGTTACAGGTTGGCATGGAAAACAGAGTGTGCTCACTCTAAAACACTGCTATAAAAAGGTAGGTGTTGAACTGGGTAGCTGGCATTTGTACAACGGGATTCTTGCAGCTCTTCACTGATGTTCTTTGGTGACCTTTGATGCTTTTTCTGCTGGCTAACTAGCACGCTAGAAATGCTTCATTTGCACATTGACCAACGACTCCCCAATCTCACTGTTTTCCAACCACAACATGCTGTGAAAAAGAATCAATTAGGCACTCTCTGGTTGCTCATGCAAAGAACACACAATCAGTTCTAGTCCTCTCCTTGTTCCTTTAATTAAGTGCTTGCAAAGGAGATTAAGGTGGGTTCCAGGTATCCAAGGAATACAAGCCACAGATTTAAGGCAGCATGAGCAAAATCATCTACAAAGTGCATCCTGCGTAAATATCATGGAAATCTTCTGCGCCTTTACAGAGCTTAAGGCTTAGCGAAATGAACAAGAAGCAAACAAAACAAAATGTCATTTCCATCAGACTGCTAAATAATACGGCTCACTAAAGTGAATGGGCCAAAGGTGGATAATCAGCTGAGAGCAGGATTTCCTATTTCCCATCTGTAGAAAGCAACAATGCCAGCCATGGCAGATACTGTGGATTTTTTTGTTTGTTTTTTAAAGGAAAAAAAGCACACTTTTGTTCTCAATCAATTTCCCACCGGAGAGGGAAGAAAGTAGTTGCTTGCGAAGACAAAAGCAGCCCAGTACAGTTCGAACCAGCAAACGTTTCCTGTGCAGGATAAAGCCATATCTCCCAGACAGCAGTGAGATTTTCTACCAACAGTGTTTATGTTTCTCTTTCTAGGCCAAAAGAGCATGAGAGTGACCAGTCTACTGATCTGCCAGGGGCTGTTGTGGGTGGGCACTGCCCAGGGCATCATCATCACTCTGCCTGTGCCCAAACTGGAGGGCATTCCCAAGATAACAGGTACACAGATATCCATTGCTTACACGTTTGTCTCCTTTGTCAGCCTCTGGAAATGTTTCATACAATGTAGATGGTGTTTTTTTTTAGACAACAGTATTGCAGCATCTAGAAATCCAGTGGTTCCCAACCCTCTGTTAAACTTTCACTACCAGTTTAGCATTTCTCTGCACTGACATACAGGAAGGGGTTTTTAATTATCTGGTGAGTTGGATCAGGTGTGTTAAAGCAGAAAAAATATTAAAATATGCAGGGCAGGAGTACTCGTGCTGGGAACCACTATGGTAAACAAACATGTAATCTAATATTCAGAAGTCTGGAAGCCCCATTTTTAATAAAATAAAACTAAAAAAAATCTTTGTTGCAAGAACATTTGACATAATATATATATGGTACTGCACAAGTGTATATGTTTCAAATAATGAGTTAGATATTATTCAGACCTTTGAGAAGAGCTGTAGATGATTCCATAATAATTGAGCATGTGTATAGCATCAATGATTCCGTTTTTACTGAATAAAGTAACAGTAATTTCTTATAAAACATACTCTAATATTCAAAGGTCTGCTAGCTCAATTTTCAATAAAATAAAACCAAATTTGTTGCAAGAACACTTGAAATTTTGAAAGTTTAATCATAATGATACTGTACAACTTTATATGTTGCAAATAATTTGTTAAATATTATTCAGAATTATGAGAAGAGCTGTAGAAGATTCTATACTTGAGAATGTGTATTGCATCAAGAATCTGGTTTTTACTGAATAAAGTAACAATAATATCTTAAAAGACAAGTGATTGAAACCTTGAGTGGTAATTAAGATAAATTGCCATCTTCTGGATTATTTCGCTGACGTCAGGCCTGTTTCACCTGTCCTGCAGGGAAGGGTATGACCTCTCTGAATGCCCACTGCGGTCCTGTTGACTTCCTTGTGGCCACCTCCAGCACCCTGTCCCCAGACCTTCTGAAGCGGGACTCTGTGGTGGAAGGCCCCGACTCTGCTTTTGGAGGGGAGGAGCGGAGTGACTCTTCTTCTCAGGAGTCCCTGCAGCAGTCCGGCAGCTCATCTCTGGGTGAGGGGAAGGGAAAAGGGCGCGGCCTGCTCCTGCAGTACCGTCTCCGCTCCACCACATGCCTGCCCGGGCATCCACTGACAGCTCGGGGCGATGAAGCTTCGGATTCGTCTCTGGAGTCTCTGGAGCACAGCCTGGAGGACGGATCCATCTATGAGTTGAGCGATGACCCGGACATGTGGGTCAGGGGGAGGCCATGCGAGAGGGACAGCTCGAGGAGGGACAGGGTCACCTCTGCAGCGGTCATTTCTGGTGGAAAAGGCTTCAGGAGACTGAAGGAGGGACCTGTAGGGGGCGCAGCAGAGTCCGCTGAGAGTACCCTCATGGTCTGGCAGCTGCCTCTCACTGTCTAACCTATAGCAGATAGATATAGACGAGACTTTATATCAGCTCAACCTCAGCAGCTCTCAGAGCAGCAAAAGGATTGCACTGAAAGAAACCTCAGCATTGACTTTGTGTCTTGTCTGTTCCTCACTCTGGTTTGACTGATCACTCTCAAAAATGATGGGTTAACAACAAACTGTTTTCATGTCTAGTTTGTTTTCACCGGGTTAGAATGAAACTGCTGTTCATCAGGACAAGAATGATTCTAATCCACATACAGGAATAAGACAAGACAAGTGGAGGAGGATGGACATGTCTTAAAAGGGAGGGAACCTCCTAAGGGAACCTAAATGTGTTTTCTTTCTTAGTAGGCTAATCTTGCTCTTGTTTGTACATACATGTGCAAACTTTGTCATGTGAATAAATTAACATTTTCCACTAAATAACCGAAGTATTTTGCATTACAACACTAACGCTAGCTATCCCACCCACACAACTGTTCAGAGATTAGAGAAACAAACTAGCTCATCTGTCTGCCTCTGTCTGTCCTGGCACTAATCCGTAACATAAATAAGAACCTTTTCTTTATTAAGACACCAACATAAAAGCTGTTTTTCTCATTTCTCATGGCTTCACTCATACTGTTTTGTTTTTTTTCACTAGTGGCATTTCAGGATGGACCCCCGGACAAGACTCAGATTTGCTTAATGGTTATTATAACACATTTAGTATCATACAGTTTTTTTTTGCATGGTCATGACATGACCCTCAGCTTCGATATCTGATCTGACCTGACCTGACTGCTACTGCTAAATTTGACACCTTACTTTTTTACTAAGTTTTTGATTGATTACAATACTGAAAGTGTTCGATCCAGTGTTGGGCCCCACCAGGCTCGGGCTGGGTAGTAGACTTCTAAATTAGAATAATTACATGGGTAATTAGAACTATAATCTATCTAATCCATACCATAATTTATAATAGTATTTGATTAAATGACTAATTCAGCTTTTATGCCTTCCACCATTTCTCATCACAGTGCCTCTTTTAAAGTCGTCTTTTTTTATATCACTCCCTAGGCATCCTGTATTGTGTTGTGGTCTGTCAGAATAACCATGTGGATCATATGAATGTCATGGAGCATTAAAGGGGTGTGTAAATAGTTTTGGCTAATTTTGGCTAATTGTTAAGAACACAGCTATATGAACACACTACCTATATAAACTATGGTAACACACTATGAAATGTGTGCGTTAAAGATGAATACTATATGGACAAATGTATTGGGATGCCTGACCAACAGTGACTTTAATGGCATTGCATTTAAATCCATAGACTTTAATGTGGAGTTGCTCCCCCTTTTGCAGCTATAACAGCTTCCACTCTTCTTGGAAGGCTTTCCTCTTGGAGTGTTTCTGAGCATTTATGAGGTCAGACACAGATGTCGAAAATATCTTGGTGTGCAGAAGCATTAAACTGAAGCCCTTAACTAGAAGTAAGGGGCCACCTGAATTCAATAATTACGAGGTGTGACCCAATACTTTAGTCCATATATTGTAATACATTTATTTCGAGAGTGATCTATTGTGATGGAAGCTCAGTCTTGGAGGAGCATCATGTAAGAGGTTTATTTAATCCATCATGTCAAAAGCATGAAGTCTACAGGTCATCACACTAGCGATGAGAATATTCTGGGGCCGAAGTACTCTTCATGATGCATCATTTCTCCACAGGCAACTTCAGATTATGTGTTTTGTGTCTGAATGCATTCGTCTGTGCCCTCGTGAAGGGTCAGCGCTGCTTAAAGTAGGCAACGTTTCCTTAAGGCCACTGTCGGGTCATCCTCTAGAGATTCGTTTTCTTTGGAAATTTGCCATGTGGGAGAGCTGTGGAAGGGGTCTATTTTATTCCCCTGCGTTGGGTGAAATCCTATCAGCAAAGGGTGAAAGGCAAAGTGAAAGAGTTTCCATGCTTCAGAGCAGTCTTTTAAATTTCCCTCAGTCATGTGAACTTGCTATTATTCGCATAGTGTGTGTGTGTGTGTGTGTGTGTGTGTGTGTGTGTGCGTATACACTGTTACTGAACAATGATGGGCAGTAACTGTACTGTAACTTACTGTAATTTTATTATTTTTTTAGTAACGCAGTAATTTTAAAATTGGTAATTAGATTACCGTTACAATTCAAGTAATGTTGCATTAAAATGTTGCGTTAAAATTTCATTTTAAACTCAGCTTAATACATTACCCTTAAAGAAAATGTAAAGGTAAACCCGTACTGTACGGCTTACACTGAACTCCAGCAGTGATAGAATGTAAATACTGATATTACCCCTGTATAGACTGTGTTGTAATTCATGCATGCGCGTTTTTTTGGTATGCGCTGTCGTTTCCTTTGGTATAAGCAGGGTTCTAAGAAGAACAAAACAAAAAACACTAGGACATTCGAGACGCTCCAGGGGGGAATTCTGGACTGCGTCTGCCAGAGATGTGTCACAGGGCAGCAGTCAATCAGCAGCAAGGAGAAATAAATAACGTTCTCGGATTGGCTACTTTCAAACCTCCTGGCTCTGAATACAGGTGACTGTGACGCCTGGGCCTCATCTGCCACGCCCCCTCGTGCTGGGTTGTTTATGTCTGGGCTCATTAGGTTCAGGTGTCTGACTGCCTTGCTAACTGCCGCGCCCAAATATAAACAACCAGCACGAGGATGAGGCGTGTGGCGTCACAAAAGCAATAAAAATCCGGAGGATATCTGCAGTTGTGCGCATGTGTGGGGGTTATAAACAATTATAAGTTCGGTTCTCTGAAAAATCTGCAAGAGACTGAAGCAGTTTACTGTATATGGAATGAAAGTGTGAATATATGGAATGAAAGTCCGAATCTATGGAATGAAAGTCAGAATATATGGGATGAATGCATGAATAAATGGAATGAAAGTCCGAATATATGGAATGAAAGTCTGAATATATGGAATGAATGCATGAATATATGGAATGAAAGTCTGAGTCTATGGAATGAAAGTCAGAATCTATGGAATGAAAGTCCGACTATATGGGATGAAAGTTTGAATATATGGAATGAAAGTCTGAATATATGTAATGAAAGTTTGAATATATGGAATGAAGCTTGAGAATATTGAATGAAATATTCAGGATAGTTCCTTGTCTTAACAGTGATGGTCTTCTGAGTGTCTCAGTGTCTGAGATTCACACAATGGCATTGGTTTGAAATCGTCAAATACTTTGTTGAACTGGAATACTTTTTTACAACAGCTGGTCATACTCCAAATAATAGAAACAGTTTGGAGTCTATATTGCGCCAGCTTGAGGATCATATTTACATCATTGTGACATTCTTAGTGGTTATGAGTGATCAGGTTCAACAAAATGTTGCTGAAAGAACATTCTGCGTCATTCTTGAAGAAATGTAGTTTCTTAGGGAGATGTTGGCTGAAACAACTCTTGGCCAAGCACATGTAATGGGCACACATTCTGCATCTCAAAGAGGAAGGCCTAGGTAAGTGATAAAAATAGCTTTGGCTGACAGAAATATGTCATTTCTGCTCTGCATTTATTTATTGTTGTACCTTGATCATCCAGCATCATGCATAAAAATAGGCTATCCTTGTTGTGTGATTTATGAAAAAAGGTGATTAATCACTAGATTACTACAATACATTTCGTTTATAACATTTGTAAAGTAGTTACATTTCTTTTTCACCTTTGTATTAAAGAATTTAAAGAATTAAAAGTTAAAAACTAACTACAAAGCTGCAAACAACATTATCAATACAAGTTATTAGAAACATTTATGACCCAATGTGAATTAATCTTTTTTTTCCCTTTAAGGTGCAACATACCAGTTGAATAGTTGAATCACATGTGGGACTTGGGATTTAGCTGGAAGGCTATCTCTTGAATGTTGTATGTAAACATAGGAACACTTTACAACCACAGGAGACAACTTGGTTTAGAGAACTATGGGAACTTTTTCAACATGTCTGATCCTGATCCAGATCGTCTTTTTACTGAGATTTTTACTCAAACCCCTGGCTCAGGAGAGACTTACATCACTGGCAGTTTGAGAGGGAGAGGGATCAGCAATGGCGAGAGTGAGAGCGTTTAAGAACAGTAGACACAGTGGGAAGAACCTTAAGTGGTTCAAGGGCAATTCAGCGGAGGGTCTACAATGTCTCTGTTGCAAATCAAGTGTGGTATGTGTTATTTTATACATTCGATTGCCATTACATAGAAACAAGTTAAAAGATTAATGGAAGAATTGAAGAGGATCAGTGCTGTGTTGTGGGGCAGCTGGTGGCCTAGTGGTTAGGGCGTTTGACCTGCGATCGCTAAGTCGTGGGTCCGATTCCCACGACTGCTAAGCACACCTGAGGTACCCTTGAGCAAGATACCGTCCCCACACACTGCTCCCCCACACACAGCTCCTTGGGTGGGTGTTCCTGGCTGCCCGCTGCTTCACTTGGTGAATGGGTTAAATACAGAGGAAGAATTTTGTGCTGTTCACACTGTTTGCTGTGGTGTGTTCACATATGATAGAGTGGTCACTTCCACTTTTAAATAAAAAAATGTAGTCACTATAAAATACTGTATATGGTATGTCACTATATAAAAATGTATTATTTTAAATAAAGATAGAGATAATACAGTAAATAAGATAATATGTAAAATGATTATAAGACAATGTTGAGGAAGCATTTTGTTGTGGTGTGCTGTGATGCGTTCATGATGACAAAATCTTTACTTAATAATATATATCTTCTTATTCCAGGCATGTTGACACAAACCACAAGTTAAGTCCGTAGCGATTTGTGTTTCATGGAAGAGTTGATGGCTGAAGTCGTTGCTGGCTAAACACCTACCTGAGATGTTGTACAAACAACAGAGCATCTACTGCCTTGCAGGTTTTTCAGGGCGCTGTTGATTGTTTTGGAGTCCCACATCATGTCGGGGTGATGCTGGCAGTGAGAATATTGATACTGGAGGTTTTATGATTGAGAATCAGGGAGCAAACAGGACATTTTATGGTTGGACGTAGCGTTCATAATCAAAGAGAGAACGGTTGTGGGGTGAACTACCCACTTCACATTAGAGCTCTTCACCATGTTTACCTTCCAAGAATAAATAGATCTGTGGATGAGTTTGTAAGCTTAAGGACAATGGAAAGCAGATCCCCACTGCAACTGTGGACAGTTGGAATAAGTCAACTTCCTCGTCATCAAAGACTACTCAGTCATGCGTCTGTGCAACACCCATATGATCATCACCAGTGGAATGTTGAGTTAAGACCTATTAATCTTTTCACTAACAATGGAAATCATGGGATAGAACTTTTTCTTACAGCATGTAACCTGCCTCAAATAAATTCTTAATTTTGTTGATTTTCATCACAGACCTTTTTGTGGGGACAGACAAACTCTGCAATGGTGCATTGTGCAGATAGAGAATAAGTTTTGAAAAATCACATGCCAATGCTATTATATTGTAAATGGCTGAACAGACTGGGTTCATTTTATTATGAGCTGTGCCCAGAGATCGGCATTATGTGTATTTAAAATATATATTTAATTAGTTTGGAGCATTTTGCCATTTGTGTTTTGCAGGATTGGAAAAAATCTAATGTCGTTTAAATACTTTGTGTTATTATATTTTGTGTATTTAATACAATATTTAATACGAATATGTAAGTTCAGATACTAGCTTAAGACTTCTAACCTATCACCAGCTATTGGCTAATGTTGGTATTGGCATTTATTATTATTGTTATTATTATGTGACACATCCTGTTAGACCGTGCTCCCTTCCGGTGAATCGATTTTGAACACAACATAAGGTGCTGCTCTGGTTAAAACAACAAAAACCTCTTACAAACTCTAGTTTCTGGCTTTTCTGTAACTGTTATTTTGGTGTATTGCTACAATAATTCTCTCTATTTAGACAGATTATGTACAGTCTTGTGTTGTTTTATGGGAGTAGACTGGGTAGATCTTCACCCAGTTTCTCAAAGCAATCCAGTACATCATCTCTTTTGTGCTAGTTTGAATCCATTCTAGTATTTCTCTTTAGAAAAGCACATTATTAGCATAGAATAGCACATTATTAGCTTTAGATGTCATTTTCCTGTGTGTTAATTAACTGTGAGTTCATTAACTCCCTCAGTTGTTCAGTCAGGTTGTGCAGTGCATTAGGGTTTCATTTAAAAAAAATGAGCAAACCCATAAAGTTGTAAAAATATTCTTTCTACAATAGCCTGAATTGTCATTGTGTGACAGTTTGTGCTACCAGTGAAAAACAAAAGATGCTATTTATCATTAACTTGTAGATGATGGTGTGGCCATTGTAAAAAACCTTTTGACATTTCAGTAATAAAAAAGACTTAATATTATAATGTGCATATTTTTGTATTTCAAATGACTACTTATTTTAATAAAAAACATTTTCACATCTGTATTTTGTATGTTTTTTGTTGCATTACTTGTACAAGTATTTGTAGTGTGTAACGCAATTGGTTTTGATGCATTTGTGCCCACCTCTAGTTGTGCCTCTTCAAGACCAATGGACATAAAGAGTCTATAGGACAGATGTATAAATGATTAAAATATACTTTTCTTTAATGGCAAACCAAAGTTATCATATACATTTGTGTAGTAGTGTATATTATGTGCCATTATATACATTTAACCCTATTGATAATGATTAAGTTCTTGAATACATTTATTTTGTGTACAGATTTTCAACCATAATATGTATGATATTTAATACGTATGGTACCGTGATATTTAAACCTGTGATCTATCCCACCGCAAATAATACTAAAAGGACAATAATCCAGTACACAAAGCAGGAACAGAGCACAATTTATTAGAGAACAAATAATTTAGAATGTCAGTATCAACCCATAGAGATGTAACAATCAGCCCGTCATCCTGTTGATAAACTGCTCAGCAAACCATATTATATGGACAAAGGTATTGGGACGCCTGACCATGACACGAACAGGAATGTAATTACTGCATTCAGATACATAGACTTTCATATGGAGGTGGACTTAATGTTTTAGTTGTGCCGAGCTGTGATGTCTGGACAACTGGGTCAGAACATTTCCAGGGCAGCAGGTCTTGTGGGGGAGTTCCTGGTCAGTGGTCAGTTAAGTGGACCAATGACAGGGTCACAGACAACCATGTATATATAAATATATATAGACGTGTGTGTCTGTGTGTGTCAGAAGGATGGGGGTTTGCATCTCAAGACTGCTGAGATTCCCTTGAGCAAGTTACAGTCCTCACACACTGCTCCCCAGGCGTCCCTCGTTGATGGCAGCCCACTGCTTCACTTGGTAAATAGGTTAAATACAGAGAAAGAATTTCACATTATTCACACTCCGTGCTGTGGTGGGCTGTGTTCACGCATGACTATAAGGGCCCACTTTCCTTTATGTGTGTATTTGTCAGACATTAAAACCAGGTCCCCCTAGTGCCAGTATATGTGTATTGGATTTTGAAGCACCTAGGCCTGTCTTATTGTCCCAGTTCATAACGGATGAATATTTTTTCACCCTTTCACCCTCAGTTATGCAGATCAGTCCTGGAAGCCATAGTCAAGCAGTGTGTGAGCTATTAGAGACTCATGTTAGCTGTAGAACCCCCATTGCAGGCTTGTATGGAAAATGTAGAAAGGTGGTATCAATCGACCCATCACAGCATTGAGTAACATCTAGCAAGTTCATTTCAACATCATCGGTTGAGCTTAAATTTCAGTAGCTTGCATTAAACAATCTGTGGATACAATGGATCCACAGATTGTTTATGAGAGCCAGAAGGTAATGGACTTGCAGTCTTCCTGCCTTAAGGGAGGGTTATCATTGGACCATTGGCTGTCTAACTTAAAGTTACAGGACATGGGTTTATATTTGTTAATTTCAAACTCAGTCTTCAGGCTGAGATGATTTAGAGATCTGAAAGAAACATATAGAAACAAAGCAGTGTTGCTTATCAAGTCATCTAGCTTACTTGTTTAAGCTGTTACTTGAGGTTATTGGGTCAAACCCAAGTCTTTAGTTTTAAGTCTTGGATGCCACACTTCATCTGAAAGTCAAATATCCAAAAAATGACTTGAGCATCTGGCGTAGCTCACCGTTTAAGCTATGGTCTCAAAAACAGAAGGTTGTGGGATCAAACCTGTGTCTTTAACTTCACGTCTTCCATGTCATCCTTCATCTGAAAATCATATATCGTAAATAAGTTAGACAGCTTGCCAAGCCCAGTAGCTCACTGAAAGTGAAATGTCCGAAAGGAGCCACAATTGCTGTGAGATCCTATGGCTCAGTGGTAAGAGCACTGCCTCCAAGACCAGCAGTTTGTGGGTTCTAATCAGAGTTTTTAGCTTTATGTCTTGAACATCGGCCCTCATCGGAAAGCCAAATTTCCAAAAAAGGCCTGTTGCTGTGGGATCTTGTGGCTCAGTGGAAAGAGTGATACCTCCAAGATTGGCAAGTAATGGGTTCAAATTCGGAGCAGGGGTCTCCACGAACACTTGCTGGGCTCCAGAGTGATGAGTAGCTGGAGTTATAAAGCCTGAAACAAGAGACACATGGGGCTTTGGCTGGGTGAAAAATGGCATTGAACTTTTAAGACAGTAGGAACTAACAAACTAGCTGGATTCTAGTATTTTCAGTTCAGTTTCAGTTTTAACTGTCTTTAAAGTTTGTTCTTTCCAGCATCTTTATGCATGTTAGGCAAATCTAATGCATGTTAGCCAATCTTGAAGATTGGAAGCTAGGTAAAAGATGACAAGATAAGTTCTTTGCAGCAATGGAAAGAGCCCATCTTGGGCAAAACATTTTTTTTGTTATGAGATCTTTTTTAAGTGATCCTGGTTTAAACCAGAGTAAGAGGAACAATATCAACAGTAAGTGACTCAGAATCATAATCAGAAGAATCTTTTTTGATTCTGTATGAAATTGCTAATGGACTTGATTTGAACCATCTGCAATTATCAGGTTTATAAGCACTGGCTTCTTCGAAGTTTGGTGCTCTGGCTGGTCCTTTGGCTTCTTGTTGACGGAACAGGAAGACTTGGAAATACTAAACAGAAAAATAACATTGAGCTCTGGATAAGATCAGTGGTGGATTTATGGGTTTTATCAGGGTAATATTAATTTGTCCATGTAAATTTGAACCTCATTAACCACACCTGATTAAACTCATCGGTGAGTCTGTAATGCCTTTGTAAGCTGAACTCAGATGGTTACAGGAGAGAAAATGCAGATGTCTGCAGAAGTGTGGACCTCACACTTCATCTGAAGGTCAAATATCCAAAAAATGAGCTGGTACCCTGGCTTAGCTCTGTAGCTCACAGTTTAAGGTGTGGTCTCAAAAACAGAAGGTTGTGAGATCAAACCTGGGTCTTCAACTTTGTCTTGCGTGTCACACTTCATCTAAAAGTCATATATCTTAAACATGTTAGACTTGTCAAGCCCATTAGCTCACTGGATTTAGCTGTGGTCTTAAAGATTGTAAGGTTGTAGGCTCTAATCAGTGCCCTACCTTTAATGTCTTGTATGTCACATTTCATCTGAAAGTCAAATATCCAAAAGTGGGGCATCCGGCCTGGCGCTATAGTGCACTGGTTTAAACCATGGGCTCAAGTCTAGAAAGTCATGGGTTCTGAGTTGTATACTTTATTTCTTCCATGTCCCAATTAATCTGAAAGTCAAATGTCCAAAAAACGTGCATGGCAGCTGTGAGACCCTGTGGCTCAGTGGTAAGAGCCCTGCTTTCAAAACCAAGAGGCTGCAGGTTCTAATCAGAGCCTTTAGCTTCATGTTATAAACAGCAGACTTCATCCGAAAGTCAAATTTCTAAAAAAAAAAGGCCTGTAAGCAGTGGGGTTCTATGGCTCAGTGGTAAGTGCACTGTCTTGAAAACCAGGATGTTGCAGGTTCTAACCAGGCCTTTAGTGTTATATCTTAATATCAGACCTCATCTGAAAGTCAAATAAAAAAAAAAAGAAGCTGGCTATCTGTGGGATTCTGTGGCTCAATGGTAAGAGCATTGCTTCTAAGAACTGGAGATTGCAGGTTCAAATCAGGGCCTTCAACTTTATATTTTAAACATGAGGCCTGCTCTGAAAGTCAAATTCCCAAAAAAAAGCCTGTTGCTTGTAGGAGCCTGTAGCTCAGTGGTAAAAGCATTGCCTCCAAGACCAGGAGGTGTGGGTTCTAATCTGAGTTGTTAGCTTTATGTCTTGAACATTAGACTTCATCTGAAAGTCAGATTTCCAAAAAAAAAAAACAGGAGTTAGCAGTGGGATCCTGTGGCTCAGTGGTAAGAGCATTGACCCCAAGCTCAGCGGATCTGGGTTCTAATCAGACTCTTTAGCTTTATGACTTGAACAGTAGACTTAATCTGAAAGTCAAATTTCCAAAAAAACACAGGAGTTAGCAGTGGGATCCTGTGGCTCAGTGGTAAGAGCACTGACACCAAGCCCAGACGATCTGGGTTCTAATCCGACTCTTTAGCTTTATGTCTTGAACATCATCTAAAAGTCAAATATCCAAAAGAAGGCCTGCAAGCTGTGGGATCCTGTGGCTCAGTGGTAAGAGCAATGCCTCCAAGATT
>JBBPCY010000136.1:12689127-12699571 GCA_037974405.1 Brachyalestes nurse
ATTTTACTAGTGCCTCTGAAGTCGATTTTTGTGTTAATGCCCTTATATATATATATATATATATATATATATATATATATAAAATGTTACTTCATAAGCAAGTTTCACCCGCACATGTGCATGCATTAGTGAGCTCCTTCTAGTGCGGGTTTCCTCTTTTAACAATGCACACAAAAGCAACATGAGTGCTTATAGAGTGCACCCTTGTGGAGACCTGTAGATGCCTAATTTTTCAAAGTAAGTGTAAAGTAATCACAAAGCTGATCGACAGACACTGCACATGTTAATCGATTGTTTAACTATATTTATATTGATGACGGCCCTATATAAACTTAGACTGTATAGGCCTTTATTATTAGATTGCAAGACTAATTACAGTTTTAACCATCAATTCGTAATGAAACATATAAACCTGCCTTTCGTTAATACATCATGACACCTGATGTCCTGTTGGTAATGATTTATTTTGGAGTTGTTAATGGTACTTTATTTGAAAATTCCTAAAGGTGGATGTACTTTTGGCATTAAAAGGGATTTAGAATTGTTCTGTTCTCTGTAGAATTTATGATGTAATGTTTTTTGTATCATTGCTATGCCCTGAGCTCCTTTCACTGTAACTTTCATTAAAGATACTACTGAGCCATGCAAACACAATGGTGCACCTTTACTGCACTGAACTGCTCTGTGTAGACAGGAGAAGTGATAGTGGTTGGAGGCTAAAAGTCGAGATAAAATACTGAGGAAATAACACCCTCTCCCAGTCTGAGCAGCGTAGTCAGACATGTCACCGTTCAAGGCTGTTATTGTAATGTCTCTCAAACACGGCAATATTGAGAATGTATAATGTCCTGACATGCTAAATTGTCCTAAGGTGTTTTTGTATTACTTTAGCATTTATGCAACCTGTAGTAAGAGTGTGATTCAAGTAGAGGTGGGAGATATGCCAGTACAGTAATATATAGCAATATATTGTGCCCATTTCTTGAGCACATCACAGGTATCATCATTAGTTCTGCAGCACTGGCGAACAGCATGCTTCATAAAGATTTCATAAAGATAAAGACTAATGAAAGCCTGTAAATACAATAACAAGCAGTGGTGTCACTCTACCAATTTAAATAGTAAGTTTGAACAAAATTTTCAAATAGTTATGAAAATAAAAAAAAAAACTGAATAGTAAATTGAAATATTTGATGAGCAAATTGTTTTTTTTAATGTAATGTTATATATTCTCATATTAAAGAGGCTCTATACACCAGGAGGCAATGTAGAGTCTATGTTTTAGTCAAAGATTTAAATTTCTAGCAAGCGTCTAATAGCTACCATACACCCAAACTCACAGCGCAGCCACATGGAAAGTTTTACGTTAAAGCTCTAACAAACTTCAAGCTTAGGCTCACTTTACTCTTACAGAATTTCAAAGAATTAAAATTAGATTTGAATTTTTGGCATCAGCTAATCTCTGTGGGTGTTTTTTGGTGGGGATTTTTTTACATAATGCCTTGCAAATCTGAATGTTAAATTGGCCACTGAATTGTCCAAATGTCAATTTGTTATAGTAACAAGTAACTTAATGGATGTTGGCCCAATGCATCATCTTATATACAGATTGTTTTCTAATTAGTACTACTTTTTTGATGTGTATATATATATATATATATATATATATAAAGATACAAGATACTAATACTAATACTAACAGTATTATTTGTATACTTGTAAATTCCAGTAGCTCTGTTTCTCTGTGTTCGATTGGACTAGAATACTGGATTACTGGATTTTTGTTTTAACAACTATGTCTCATTTTTGTGGATTCATTGTTACAAAAATAAATGCATTTTGAACACAGCTGAAAGTTTTTTTAATGAAGGAATATACTATAGTCTAGGGAACCTAGAGGTCGTTTTAAGTTTCAAAAATGACACAAATCGCCAGTGACTAACACATATTAATAGGTTCCAAACAAGTTTGCTCTGCAAGGCTTCATTTCTGGGGTCTTATTGTGGCATCAAAGAAAAGCCTCTTTGTTAATCCTTCCACTACGCACTTTTTAATTCCTCACACACTCCTAATGCAGCACACCTGACTGAGTTGATGAAGCCTTTAGGAGCATCTGTATGTGGGAATCAGGTGGATCTGATTAGAGCTGCAATAAAACCCTACAGGAGATAAACTCATTAACAATCAGTTACTGCACACACTGTTGGGCACGAAATAACAAACTCACCATACTTTTTACATTGTTGCATATTTACAGACACAAGCAAATGCATGCAGTCTTGCATTCCGGATTTAGCGCATTGCATTTAATGCAATGAATGACTAGTATCAAGCCCTAGAAGAATTTCACTCTGAAAGTGTGCTAATCCCCTAAAACCACACACCGTGTGCCACTGATACCTGCTGTACCTGATATTTCAGTGCTTGGTGTTTTGTTCTCTCGTCCTGGCTTGCCCTGTGGAGAGGCAAAGCCCTGCGATTACATGCTGTTTACAGTAACAGGCACAGGATAAGTAGAGTGCATTAATCGACATCTCACACTGGGGGAACCCAGCCGCAGCTTCAAAAAGGTCAGCGTTTGAATAACACTGTGATCTATGGATCCCTATCCTGGGCAAAAGCATCACTACCAATGCTGTACATGTATAAGAGTGATCTCACACATCATGGTCATGTAAACCATGCATGTTTAGACACAAGGCCTCCATATATAAAACTGGCAATAACCAGAGTTTAGATAGATAGATAGATAGATAGATACATACATACATACATACATACATACATACATACATACATATTATTTGCATTTATCTATACATTAAAGTAAATATTAGAAAACAATTAATAGTCACACTTGAAGTGACCATTTGTCACACATGAACACAGAGCCTTCACCTTTTACACTTTGTGAAACTGGAGAATGTAGAGTAAGGAATCTGAGACCACTCTCTACACAGAACCTTTCCTCTCCTTGGTGCTGCTGGAACTTATCCCAGTGGTAACCCTGGACAGTACACCAAGTTAGTAAATAAACCATTTGATCACATCTACCACCAACAGGAGCCCTTGTATAACTGTGCAAGCTTATTTGGAGTAAGGAATGCGTCCCTTGCTTTTTTATGCACCCATTTAATCCAAGGGGAATTTTTGCAAATATTACAAACATAGTATTTTATTCTATTGTATTGTTTTTCTAAATTTTTGTTGCTCTTAATTTTGTACTGTCCACTTTCTACCGTGACCAAGCAAAATTCCCACTTGTGGGACTAATAAAGGCTTATCTTATCTCTTAGCTTATTGTATCTTAAAACGAATGCTCTGAAAATCACTGCCCCTACCCTAAAATAACTCGACCCTAGCTCCCCATCAACAAATAAGATCTCTCTTCTACCCCCTATTGAGATATCACAACCTAATATGCTACGACATGCCCTTGTTCTTGCAAACATAGGTAGGCTAACTGTCACACACACTCAGTGTCCTCTCAAAACCTAAGGGCCGTTGGAGGCAGTCAGTTGGACAGTGTATTAGTGGTAAACACTGCTGCAAGACTGAAATAAAAAAGCCATCAGTGGGGAGTGAAGAGATGAGGGAGTTGGGGTAAAGAGAGCAGAACTCCTGCTGAATCTGTGTGAGTCTCCGCCACTCGACCACCCGCAGGAACAGGAGTCCAACCATGCCTAAGTTTCCCACGCTACACCAAAAAGAGAACATACCGGGTACTACTTGTGCCCACTACCATTAGAGCACTGAAATCACCATGTTAGGGCGGGTGTGGTGACTGGGATATTTGAAAAAGTGTGATTTGAATTTTAAAAAATGAAATAAAAGTATTACCTTCTGGATTTAAAAGTGTCTAAAGTGACCATTTGTTATGTGTGAACACACCACAAGACACAGTGTGAACAATGTGAAATTGTTCTCTGCATTTAACACATTCACCAAGAGAAGCTGTGGGCAGGCAGGAACACAGGAGCAGTGTGTGGAAACGGTACCTTGCCCAAGGGCACCTTAGTGGTGTCACTGGTGGTCCTGGGATTCAAACCCATGGCCTTCCAATTGCAGAAGCAATAAGAGATAAAAGAGACGATTGTTAAAAAATGACTTCAGACCCATTTTTAGAGGAATAAATAGAAGAAAAAACAAGAAGACCTGGAGAATATGGAACATTTTGCAGCTGTTATAAAAATGTCTAAATAGAATGCATATCCTTTTTCTTATATTTATATTGTTCTTTCAGATGCCACTGGGCGAAGGGCTTCTCCCAACAGAAATGTTAAAAAGTGTCAAAGTTGATATTGACTGGAAGAGGGGTGAAATGATATCTATTTAAAGGTCAATTAAGGTCACTATTAAGCATTACAGTTTATTGACTTTTTTAAATTATTAAAAACAGCCCACATTTTGTTTACCTGACAAAGAAAGACCTCAACCAATTTGCCCAATTCGGTGAGAAACAGAAATCAGTTCTCTCCTTTTGTTCCTTATGATTTTAAAGCATATATATGTAGTCGTTTACAGTGCCCAGGGAAAAAGAGGTCCAGCCACAGCAGATAAATACAAAATTGGCTTACATTAACAAGCCCCAAAACCACACTGGCCCACCAGGAATTCTTCTAGTCCCAGTTTTTTTTCTCCGGCATTAAGACTACCCAAGAAAACCATTTTGGTCAAACAAGGGCAAATGTTAAACTACTTCCATTATAACTGATGATAAGTGAAACTGAAATGGAACATCTTAGAGTTGGCACGGTTCACCATCAGATCGGTGCATCACGATCTGTGCATTTTAACACCCCCAACTTGCCCCTTTTGCCAGTTTGCATAAGTCATTTGCTCTTTTTCAGGCTAAACTCGTCCCCAGGGACAGCTACAGCGCAGAAATCAAAGATCCTACAGACAGGCAGCTGAGTCAGTGAGGCTGCTCAGCCCTGCGAGCCGCGAGGCAAGAAGCGTGAGCGTTTTATTTGCCCAACAGAAGACCAACAACTGTATGCCACTGCTGAATCGCATTTTGTTGCTGGGTCTCTCACCGTCCCCCTCCTTTTTCCCTCAGCAGATGCGACAAATTTCCAAGGAGCCATATTGCAGCGCCAGCGCTTTGCCTGACAAGTAGACTCGTACAGCGGCTACATGAGTATTTGCTTTTTCACCCCTTTTTTTTTTCTAGTGGAACTTAAAAAAAACCTTTCTCAAGATATTCCTGCCAATTAACCCCACCCCGGGACAGATTTGCCTATCTCACGCCGCAGCTTTGCACCCATAGTGCCTCGGGCTGCTGTCTCAGGTGTAATTTGCATGCCTGGTCAAGGCTAAACTGGGCCATGCGGAGGGATGCAGCTGAAGGTCCTTTTGTGTTTTATCTATCTACTCCTAAAAGCCCCTCTTTGTATTTGCATGCCTTTTCATTTCCGCTGGCTTTGGCTGGCAAAGGCTGATAAAAAAAATATATAGGATAGTGATAAAAAACAAACAAAAAAAGTAATAAAAAATAAAGGCGCCACGTGATTGGCCATGTATCGTAAACAAAGGAGTTGGGGTGGGGTTAATATTAGGAGGGGGAGGTGTTCATTCTGTCAGTCAGCAACTGTAGCTGCCCAGCTGTGGTCTTGGTCTTCTGGGACGATGCTAAAAATGGAAGAATGGCTGCCTGGCTAAAGCGAGGCAGACAGCAGTGTTTGCGGTGACCCACATATCATGGAGCTGTGATTTGTGGCTGGGGCTATTGGGAGTGTAATATTGACTGCTAGTGGAACGTCAGGAATGTATGCTTTATAGAGGATGACTGAGCCTGTTGTAGTGTGAAATGTTGGAGCTTCCACATGAAGAAAAAGTTGAGTGCTGAATTCCAGTAGCATTTGTCTAATTGACAGGTCTATCACTTGTCTGACTCTGTATATAACAGCGACTAAATCTTTCATTTAATGGTCATTAATCTTGTAAAAATAAATGAAATTTTCATCACAGTTCACCCTGCTGATCGTCTCCCGGGAAGAGCTCCATGGCATGGCCTTTACTGAGGAGCCATGTTGAATAGGCTACTTACCATCCTGTGTAATATTTATCTCCGGCTCCAGCCGCTGCAAAATGGCTGCACATAAACGAGGGAAGGGGTTTATCTTTATGAGCCAATCCTGACGTGTGCACTAGTGTTCTCTTTTTGTCACCAGAGCCCTGATTTATCTGCGTCCTGACAGTGTTGCAGTGCAGATAAAACAT
The DNA here is from genome assembly GCA_037974405.1 of Brachyalestes nurse. NCBI lineage: Eukaryota > Metazoa > Chordata > Actinopteri > Characiformes > Alestidae > Brachyalestes > Brachyalestes nurse. The sequence continues at coordinate 12,695,350 of JBBPCY010000136.1, forward strand.
CAGATTTCCCGCCTGAAACAGTGTTTGAAGAAGACTGTGAGTGTGTGTGTGTGTGTGTGTGTGTGTGTGTGTATGGATCCCTTAGCCTCCTTCTGCTTACCTTCGGAAAGATAAACTCAGCACTTTTACACACTATTATTCCTCCGACCTTCATTGTGGTTTATTTCATGATAATGTTTAGGCCTTTGAAGGTTGACCTTCGCTTCATATATCACTTGTTGTAACTCATTTTCTTCCATCCCACCAGGACTTCCACACACAAGATAAAACGTCCTTTTATGCCATGTTGTGAATTCAGTCACTTTTTTATGCCGACATTCTGCCCATTACTCTAACGATACAAAAACCTAAGCATCCAGAGAAAGGTCCATTGAGTTGTCCTGTGTCTCTACTTATCTTGGACTTATTCCAGCATTAAAGGCAGCAGTACACTGGCCTTCTAAAATGCTTAGCTTTTCAAAAAAAAGTTGTATTGTGATAAAATAATTGAATAAAAACAATGACAACTTTTCACTTAGGGATCAGTAATGTATCCATTTATCCATTCACTAATCCAACCATTCACTCATATATCACTCTATCCATCCTTCTCTCCATACATAAAAGCATTAATCTTTCTATTTTCTTCTGCAGCCATCTATCCATTTATCCATCTGTTTCTCCACCTATCCACCTGTCCATCTGTCCATTCAATCATTTGTCCATCTTATCATTTTGTTCCAGTTCTGGTTCTCTAATGCGAGTTCATTTCCAACACTTACTAGGACAAACAACCAACTTCTCTCTAAAAGACACATAACTACTATCTAACTGTCTGTCAGTCTATGTATGTATGTATCTATGTCTTCTTTCTTAACATGAACAGAAATGAAAAAAAAATGTTTAAACACCCAATAATTTTGAATTTTTACTTTTGTATTATTATTAAAACTGAATAATTGTGCTTATACTTGAGTTTGAGATTTTTTAGAACTGCTTCTAAATGTAAGATTTTTTCAGCGTTCCGTTGAATTGTTTTGTATTGCCACACCAATTTACACTTACGGCATTTAGCTTACGGTCTTAGTCTTATCCAGAGTGACTCACATTAGTGCTCAAGTAGTCTACATCTGTTTCTTACACCTGTCATACTTAACTCAACGTCCACTATTCAACCAAGTTACTGTATGTAAGGAAAGGATGGGATAAAAGTGTTTTTTTTTTTTTTTTGAGAAATAAGCAAGCAGATATGAGAGTCATAGTTAGTCACCAAGGTGCCCCTTGAAGAGGTGGGTCTTCAGACAGCGAGGGACTCAGATAGGGGAGTTTGTCCCACCACTGGGGGGCCAAGACTGAGAAGAGTCTTGATGCATGCCTTCCTCTCCTTCTGAGCAGCGGAGGCCTGAGATGAGCCGTGCTTGAAGCCCTGAGAGGACGAGAAGTGACACATTGTTTGATCAATGCTGTTATGTATGGTGGAGCAAGTTCATTCCTGGCCTTGAAAGCAAGTGTTAAGGACTTGAACTTAACGCGAGCAGCCACAGGGAGCAAGTGAAGGCTCTTTAATAAAGGTGTGGTGTGAGTGAACATAGGAAAGTTAAATAATACTAACCTCGCAGCTGCATTCTGAATCAGCTGAAGTGGTTTAATTACCTTCTGTGGAAGTCCAGCCAGTAGAGAGTTGCAGTAGTCCAGTTTGGAGATGACCAGAGACTGGACGAGTACATGCGTAGCTTTCATGGTGAGAAAGGGTTGGATTCTTCTGCTGTTGTAGAGAAGGTATCTGCATGTGATAGTTTTCCTGATCAGTTTAATTAGTTATTGCAAGCTGGTGGTCAGTGTGGTGTCGTAAGTGACACCACTCTATGCCAAAAAGTGAGCTTGGACAAGACTCCCAGTGCTAAATTTATCATCACAGGTGGTACACAGCATCATAGGGCAGGCACTCCTCTCCAGGCTGCGGCGGAGGTGCTTAAAAGTCAAAGATCTGACACTTAGGAATCTCTGCCGGGGCTGTTCAGCACCAGGGACAGCGACAGTGCTGCTCTGCAGAGAGAGAGAGCGGCGCCTTGCGATGAGTTGCAGCTGACGGTTATTCGGCCATCACCCTCAATGAACAGAGCAGTGGGCATAAAAAGGCAAATACAGCAGCACGGGGCATTGGTGTGGTTCCAAGGCTGCTGTGATGTCTCCCATCTCTCCTCTATAGATTTGAGCATGGAGGACTTATATTTGTGCCCGGCAAATAGTTCTGCTGGTGCCAACCTAGCCCGAAAGCTGCTGGACCCTGATCCCAAAGAGCCCACTGAGACCCGGGCCAACTCAGGCTTCCCCACCCTGCACTACCCAAGCCCACCTCCGCACAGCAGGACACCTTTACTCACCTTCACTTTCCCTCACTTTGTAATAAATTGCACTTTGCTTTTCATGACCTTGGCCTCTCAGAGGCTGGGTTTCTGCCCTCCTTGATTGGAAATGCCCACTATACATATGGCCATGGACTGCGTCATTTTTTGTAATTCGTAGGTGTGTCTGTGTAAAATGAGCATATCACTATTGTTTTATACACTGTTGACCACACTTGATTCCAACCAAAAAGTGTTTCGAGAAAATTAAAAAAATTATACATATAAATAATTTATTGTTCTTAGGAAATGTTAAACTACACAACACTCTACATTATTTCACTGCAACTATTAAAATAATGTTAAGAGCAGAGTGCGTGCATGTGTGACTCCCTTTAGAAACTGAATCAGGAGTGAAGCTGCTGGAATACAGCACATAGAAACGCTGCTCTACAAACACTACTGCACTCAACACATATTGAGGCGTTTCTTATTTTTTACACAGCTCACACTACAATTGTTCATAGAGGAATAGCAGCTTGTGCATTTTACACACACACACTGCTAAAAAACTGTACAAACAGTGAATAGAAAAAAAGGAAAAAGTGGTCTCGCTGTTTATGTGTGTGTGTGTGTGTGTGTGTTTGTGTGTGTCTAAATTTGACAGGCAGTATAACTAGCAAGTATCAGTCTCATCCCTGTATCCATATCATTAGAGTACCAGAAAGACTCTCTGCTCTTCTCTCTAAGAACAAATCCAGTGTTCATTTACTCTTTTGCTGGGTAGCCATGCTGAGACACTGTCTCTGGCCTCTATGCTCAGATGTTGTCTCTGAATCAGCAATGGCCTATTCAGAATCAGCAATGGCATCTCTCTGAGCCTCAACCTGACAAATACGACATGTTACCTTGCCATTTATTTTCTGCGGCCCTCGCGTGACAAATGCACTTCAAGCTAAGACACCGCTGAGTGCATGTTAATGGCTGAGGTTTTTTTTGTGGCTTGGACTGTCCTTCCCTCACCCGCTCTGAGACATGCATACTGATGGTGGAGCTCATTCCATGGAGGCAAGGTCAATCTGGTGAAACGGAGGGGCTAAGTGAAATTGACACTGTTTTGGAATTGGGACACCAAACGCATTCCCCAGCGTCTTGTATGTAGAAGCAGTTTTCTTTCAGGCCTGCGAGGCAGACACTAACACTGTGCTGAGGAATATGTTATCTGAGCAATAATTCAGTTCTAATGTGGACAACATGACAGTGGGAGAGAGATAGAATCACTGAAAACACAGTGCCCTAAAGAGCTGCGGCTCGCTCGCCTCGCATACAGTAACGATATCCTGCGGACATCCCAGTTTATTTGGGAAAAAACTTTGCTTTATTATGCGGCGGCTTGTTTATTTAAGGAAGCCTGCTAAAAGTGCCTGCGGGTGCAGCAGCTGTAATTAGGAAAATGAGTCTACAGGTGCATGGGTAGGGTGACAGTCTGCACTCTGCATTCTTTTAAACAGCATGGATTCACATCACACTATTATATATCAGATCTTGTACCTAAAAGGTGTAAATCTCTGATCCGACATGAAAATGATCCACTTCATGATTCCATCAAGACTCTTTAGCAAATGACTGTGTATTATGAATTTGCAATTATTTAAATCATTCAGTGCATCAAGAAAACTTACATTTCACATTTCAACTTACATTTTTGCTAATGACTAGCATTATAGAGTAGCTGACCTCAACCCCATGCAACACCTCTGGGATGAACTGGAATGGAGATTATGAGCCAGACCTTCTTGTGCCAACATCAGTGCCTGACCTATAAATGCTCTACAGAATGAATGGGCACAAATTCCCACAGAAACTCCAAAATCTTGTGGAAAGCCTTCCAAGAAGAG
>JBBPCY010000136.1:12703501-12714930 GCA_037974405.1 Brachyalestes nurse
ATATATATATATATGCCTTTAAACCCATATGTCCCTCAAGAGTGTGACAAAAAAAACACTGCTCCAATAAAATACATTCACAATTTACTGTCAGGCAAGAATGCAATATACAAACTTAGTGCCCCCATGAGACGCTTTGTTGCTAACCTCTAAGAACTGTAGGGGGCACGAGAGCAAATTGTGTTTCATAGCCTAAACAAGATAATCCTTTGAGAGGTCTAGATCCAAAGTGCCATGCTGAGCACTGTCATCAGTTAAGCGCGTCTTTTACACAGAGAACTGTGTGCTGCTAATCGGACAACAGTCCTCTGTGTTCAACATGCCCTCTTTTGGTTGAAAGCACTGACCTCCCTTTAACAAGAGCCTTTCATGCTGACACGCCAGTTATTTGATTGTCGCTTTCATTGCGTTTTCAGAACCAAGGCAAAAAGGCGACATTGCATGCATTTTTCAGTTTCATTATTTTTTAAATAGTCAGTCATACATAGGACCCTCCTGGGAGCAAGGACTCATTAGGACTCGGACTCTGTGCCCTGAGGAGTTGGACGTTGTACATACACATACGCGTGCTCGGCATCAGCATAAGAATATTTTCATGCAATGATTCTACTGCTGAATAAAGTACAAATTGAAATTTGAATGTAATTTGCAAAACATGAGCTGTGGTCCCAAACAGCAACCTTAAAAAAATGGTAAAAAATAAATAAATGGAACAGTCAGGTGGTAGTCCCTTCAAAGCTGCTGGTGTTGTCCATGATGTAGCTGTATTAGACAACACAATTTATTTTTAGTATGATTACATCAATGTTCTTCTTAAGTTTTATTTTCTTTATTATTTTTTTATAGCTGGTATTTGGTGCCTCTTCTCCTCTCAAGGTTTTTGAAAAAAATGGCATGGTTCTAACATCAAAATGTCAGATAAGGACGTCTCTACACACTAGTTTAATAGCAATCATGCATGCACACCTTGCACTTTCTTGTAGGAATGCATTGGGTTTGTGCTCTTTTTTTACACTCTACACACGGTACAGTTGAATACATTAAGATTTATGCTTCTTTATTTTGAAGAGTTATGCTATTGTGATGGATTAGATCATTTATAGTCAGTTAACTCATATCGGAAGAATGAACACAGTGGGTTGCAGTAACACCTTACAACAAGAAGGTCAGGGGGCCAATTCACATTTTGCATACTGTCTGCATGGGTTTCCACCAGGTACTCTGGTTTCCTCCCACATTCCAAAGACAAGCACATCAGGTGGATTGAGGCTGCGAAATTGCCTCCTCGGTCTGTGTGTTTACCCTGAGATGTCCACAACCCAGGTGACCTGTCCAGGGTTTCTCCATCTTTTTGCCTTTTGACCACTGGGACAGGCTCCAGCACCCCCCACAAACCTAGTTAAGGATATGTGTGTCAGATATTAAATTAAGTATATTTATCCATTGGAAATGTACAATAGCTCACCCATATTTCATGTTTTGGAACCATGAATGATGACCTAAACTTCCCACTGTGTATGTCAAGGTTGAAAATACAGCCACCATTACTTTTCGTAAGCCTTTTCAAGGGTTGTTAACTACTACACCTACGTGATCAAATTCACCTTTTGAGCTAAAATCCAGTGGGTCAGCAGTCAGTTGCGTCCTTCACCTCCTCTAAATGAGTAAGGGAAGAAATCCATTCAGCATTGATCCTGTCCTCCAGGTCGTACAGGTTAAGTTCTTGACCAGTGGGTCAGACAACAGTGGAACAACAAACTAACAACACATTGTAATCAAGTCTCAGGCTACTTGACGCCACAATCAATGCCACCTTGACTGACTGTTTTCACACATCAGTGCCGCAGGACTCCACTGGCATGAATACTCTGAACTGTCCTTGGCTATTCTCGGAGCTACTATTTGTGGGCCAGTTTGGAAATGGATAGAAAAAACACTGGGAACTCCCATAGGATGAGATGGACAGATTTAGTGGGTCTTAATGTCTGTGACAATTTCCAAGCAAGTAACTGCACTTATAAAGAGCATCTGCAAACGTTTTGCAGCTTCATTCGGCCAGCGCATTACAGTTCATAACTCAGCTATCCAAGTACCATGTAAAGCAATAACTCCGCCGTAAAATGAAGCAAACAAAAACGCAAAAATGTGTATGGCATAGAATAAAAATGCAAATGAGGATAGAGGATATGAGGGTTATTTGTTTATTTATTTTGTGCTGGCTTAAATACACAGCATCCTTATTTATAGCCTCTATAAACACTCCCTAATGACTGATTTCTGTCGAGTGGGGAGGAAGTTGGTCCCCTCCCCTCTCTGTTTACATTTATGGTAAGGTTCAGCAAATTTATGAACTGACCTCATTTCCTGCCACATTTGTTTATCTGATGGTTTTCACTGCAAATAATTGTAACTTGACTCGCATCCCTAATTTCCCATTTGCTAAAAGGAAAGACTCACAGACAGAGTGAGGCAGGTGCCAGGGGAAATGTGCTTCTGCATAATGTTGTAGGACAGAGAACAGGGATTATCATGTTAGTCATGTAAAGGCCCTTTATTATTTTCATGGGAAAAGTAAGTGAAGTGTAGGGCTATCACTATCAATTACACCAGTCAGCCACAACATTAAAACCACTGACAGATGAAGTGATATTGATTATCCTCTAACAATGGCACCTGTCAAGGTCTGGTATACATTAAGCAGCAAGTAAACAGTCCATTCTTGAAGCTGATGTGTTGGAAGCAGGAAAAACAGGCAAGCATGGGAGTGGGATTTGAGTGATTAAGACAAGACAAAGACAGTCCTTCATAGCAAAGTCCTCTTTCAGCAGGATAATGCTCCCTGCCACACCACATAAATTGGTCTGGAATGGTTCAAGAAACATGACAAAGAGAGTCGTGGCTGCTTCATCATAAACAATAACGGTAAACACAATAAACATCCAAGGATATATGTCGCAGGAGATATTAAGGAAGAATTGAATCTCATTTGCCAAAGGGGAGAAGATGTTTCAACAAGACAACAATTCTAAGAATACAGCCAAAATTTTTAAGAAAGTGATGATCCTTGCATGACATCTCAGGACATACCAATTAAAATTCTTCTCTCCCCCGCCCCCCATTCTTTTCTTTCCTTTTTTATTTTTTTAAAAAATTTTTCTCTCTTTGTTTTGTTTGTTTAATGTTTTATTTATTTCTTTTTCTCTTTTTCCTTAAATGTTTATTTATTTCTTTTTTCTTCTCTTTCTTTTTTTTCTATTCTCTTTCTTTTCTCTCTTTCTGTCCCCTGGTCTTGTCTGTCATAATATGGCAAAATAAATAAATAAATAAATAAATAAATAAATAAATAAAAAAAAAAGGCTGTGAATGATGATAGCACAGCTACACATACACACTATGTGTTATCTGTATTACTGACAAGCCGGGGAAAAAAATAAATAAATAAAAACAAAATAAAATAAAATTTGTCTTCCGTGTGTGTAATTTTATATGTAATATGTAATTTTTACTAATATTTTAATGAATATATTTTTAAATGAACATGGCTGTAGGCAATTTGGAGTAATATATGTTATTTTAGACATATTACAGCAAAGATAAAGCTTCTGTTCCAAATGGAGGTTGAACATAGTCCCAAGAATGAGTCCATACTTGACATACTTTGTACTGATAAATACTGACAAACATACAAAATCACGTCCAGCGGCCACTTTATTAGAACAGCCTATTTTTATTTCTCTTTATTTACTGGCCATTTTATGGTGATTGTAGCCTCTCTGCAATGGGACAATTTATCAACCCCTGTCTGTACTCCATCCATTAATGGAAAGAAACCACTATAGGACCACCATTGACCAGATAAAAGGCTTGTTCGACTTAACATGGCACAGTGCAGACTGATCGATACCTGGCTCGGTATGGTGCATGCAGGTTAGCTTTTCTGTCTAACTCACGTCAGCACCACTGGTGCATCATGTTGACACACGCTGTTATATGGCTGCACTTTCCAGAGCTATGCACCGAGGTGCCTCACTATTTAGCTGCACAAGCTGAGAGACGGCTTGAATACAACAGGGCTAGTACTCATTGGCTAGAAACTCCTCTACACACGATGTGTGTGACAACGAAGGCAGCATGCAGCATCTGTGTAGTGTTAATGTTATTAGTGTTAGTGTTATTTTGCCATATTAAACTTTTTTATTAAACATATTAAAATGTACTTTCTTTAAAGAACTGTTACATGTAATGTGCTGCTTCTCAGTTGTGTACATCTTCATCCACTAATCACATGATGTTTATAAACAAAACGCAGATGGGGCTAAAGTGTCTTAATGACATTTTTAGAGACATCTAACAAGAGGCCTATGAATTGGAAAGGCTCTCTCTAACCTGATTTGGAAGTGATGAGCCATGCTTGTTAGGATGTAACAGTCCCATTTGTAATACAATAAAGGGAATAAGAGATTGCTCTCCAAAAAAGCTCTGGCTTAATTATACGTAATTAGACACGTTGTTGTTGGAGAGCTGATACACAAGACCAACCCCTGGGTAAAGAGAATAATAACTGTGGAAAAAAACCCCCGCTTCGACATGCTAATATTAACAGCCCACGGAAAAGTTATATAAAATTACACAGCTACTGTACCTAGTCCTACGGGTTATGAATGCTGAATGTGGAAAGACAGTTGTCAGGAGAAAGACGCAGTAGCTGGGGAATGCAGTTTTGTGCCTGAAAGATCAAACCCACTCAAACTGAATACATCTAGCACTGACATAGCTGGAGCTCTGAGGTGTTTCTCAGTTGTTTTGTATGCCCTTAGTGAAGATAACCTGTGACAATCCTGCTGCTGTATGAGTTAATGATGACAAAAACATGACTTCTACAATAAGCGGTGTGTTTGAACGTACAATACAGACTGCAACTGGACAGAAATCATTTTTTTAATTACTGCATTCTAGAACACTGGATTTGAAATGGTATAGTTTTTTATAAAGATTAAAGTGCAGAGTAGATGATTTTGTTTATTACAGTCTTTCTCTTCTCACTAATAGGAGTCACAGAATGTCAGGTGGCCAAAGAATGCCATCTGGTTCTACATTTTTTCTGCCTGACCTCTATGACCTATAAAGATCACCAAACACTATATATCTTAATAACTGATGCTCCGTTTAGCCCTTTTCAGTTTCTGTTCATTTCATATTGATTTTTAGTTTGTAGTTTAAACAAATACCATCGATCCATTATCTGAACCACTTATTCTTAACCAGGGTTAAAGGGATCCAATCCCGGCAGTAATAGGGCAAAGGCAGAGAAACACTCTGCATAGAATCAAACCCTGGACCTTCTTGCTGATTTACTTTTGTATACAATGGCCAGCCCTACATAAACATAAAAACTGTTTTAATCAATTTTGATGTCAGTAAATGTCATAACAACTAATGCTTGTTAGGAATAAGCTTTACGCATGCTTATGAAGGCTTATGTCAGTTGTCATGAAAGGCTTATGTACATGTTATGTCACCTTATGAACACAATATTTATGAACACAGTGTTTCCCATACATCTTATTGGAAATAAATTAAGCCTGGTTTTGAAATAATAGGTATGTTGAAGTTTTTAATTGCTATGGCTTATAAATAGCTTTATTTCTGCCATTTTTATGGGGTTTGAAAAGGCCAGTGTGTCTGATCCCAATGATTTCTGGGCCAGTTCCTCTGCCAAAGTTGACACTGTGTTTACTCAATCCCTTGTCCTTCTGAGGGGCTCACCTAACACACATCAATTGAGCTATTAAAGTAATAGAACGACCCTTAATATCGCATAGGAGGTTCCCTTGAGAAATGGCAAGGCCAAGTGGATGAGTGCTTGTTAAAACTGGTATTAAAATGGATGTCTCGTCTCATTTATCCCGTCTCAGACCAACAGCCAGTTCATACACCTTTTAGCAAACTATACCCTTGCGACTGTGTTCTTGCTTCTTGTGTTAAACTGTTCTTTTATGCACCTCATGTCTATATTTTAAATGATTTTGTTCTTTCAGCCGCATGCTGGCCTACTTTGCTTTAATAGCATCAACACGTTTTTTGGCCACATCTGGAGACAACAGCGAGAGAGTCCAGATGTAGAAATCAACCCTAGACCTTTTGTCAGCCCTCTTGCGCATGACCAGATGATGTGGTGACCCACAGCTTGCCAGCGAACAACAGAACAGCCAGACATTCAATTAGTTATGGTCCAGCAAAAGGTATAATGGCTGTGATTTCTATATGTTCCACCCATAACTTTATATTAAAGCTGACCGAATCATTAGTTTATATACAGAAGTAAAGAGACAAAGCAAGAAATATATACTCACCGTCCAATTACTTATGGCCTGCACTGTATTTGGAGCATAACAAACATTCATGTCTGTGCCAAAGAACTAACTCTTGTATATAAACTACTACGGAAAGCCTATAGGCTAGGATTATTTGCTGCATCCTATTGCTTGCACTATTACAGTTACTTGTACTAAATGTAAAGCTAAGTGTTAATCCTGGTGGTTTGAATTTACTGTCAATGAGCACAGAGAGAGAAAATCCTATATGCATGTGTCTGTATGTAATCCCAGACTGCAGGTACAGTTGAGGGAGAGGGAGAGAGAGAGAGAGAGAGAGAGAGATGACAGCAGTGTGGGTGAGGAAAAGTAAAGCTATACTGACAGCTGTTTTGTTCCACAGAGGTGCAGTATGCAAATGTTACCCACAGCAGAGAGGCACTGAGCCATGCAGAAGAGAGAATGTTTCTCTGCCAAGCACTTTATGTCTCTAGAATTGCTCTTGATGTGGTGCATTTTCATTAATTTACTTAGCGGAAAATAATACGAATATGGGCTTGTTTTAACAGCGATGCCAGCTGGTATGCCACTGACTGATAAAAATGTTTTTTGTTTTTTTTTTAATTATTATTAACATTTTGGAATGACTGCTGTATTCCTTAAAAGTGAAAAAATTTAATCTACGCATTTTCCATTCCCTTAAATGTAGATGATCAGCTGAAAACACATGCTCGGTGTATGAAGTTTGCTTCTTAGATTTTACATTGGAGCTGCGAGGCTACTGTTTGAAGCTAACAAGTGATGGAAGCTTATATATACCAATTGCTGTGTGCAACCTGCATGTCTAAATCAGCACACCTTTTTACTTTTAACTCGTCTTGTCTGTGGGGCTTCTGATAATTTACAGTGCCATATTTGGTCCCTACAGAATTTTCCTCTATATGTCATGCATAATTATTGCAGATCTTCAAACAAAATATAACACAATCTGAATAATAATATTATCGTTATGTGTGTGTTTTTTTTTTAAAGGAAATACAACCTCGACATACCCTGTGTGAACAAGTCACTCCCAGCTACTCAACTGTCCTTTTAACCAAATTTAATTGATAACTCGGATCAATTCGACAGGACATACCCAGACTTGATCACTGCCAGCCCTGCTTAGTCTACACATCACTTAAACAGAATGTTGCCAGCAATGTGAAATAGGCTATAAAATGCTTTAACATGTACCCCTATGCTGCTATCAAAAGGAATTCTGGAAGAGATCAAAATATAGAGAGAGAATATATGAACAGAAAAATGGGTTACAAAGCCATTCTAGAATCTCTGGGACTCCAGAGAACTACAGTGAGAGCCATTATCTCCAGATGGAGAAAACTTGAACCAGTGGTGAATCTTCTCAGTCGTGGCCGGCCTACCAAAATTCCTTTAAGACCACTTAATGCGTAGTGCCTTATCATCATTAATTTGCATGCTTTGAGTTGAGTCAACTTTATGGCAGCTGTTCTAGATATGAAGCCAGCAGTAGGTGGACATGTCATTCATTCGCATTCAAGTCTATCAGGGCTTCACACAATATAAAACCCTTAGGAGCCATTGGCTTCTAAACACAAAATATTTGGGAGTCAAATTATTTTTTAGGAGCCAAAATCTCATGAATATTGTCATGGCACATTTTGTCTCCAGTTATACCCCATGTAAAGAGCGTTAAAACGAAACAAGAAATCATGACATGGACTAAATTGTTGCCAAAGTAAAACAGAGTTTCTTGCATAGTTAATGTTTATTTTCCTTATATTTTAGAACATGCTCTGCAACAGGTAGCCAGGTCATGCAAAACTCTGACCATAGACAGAATATTACTAGACTGACCATACCCATTTAACATTATTAGACTGATCACAGACATAGAATATTACTAGACTGACCACAGACACAGAAATTACTAGACTGACAGTGGTCATAGAATATTACTAGACTGACCACAGATATAGTATTACTAGACTGACCACAGACATAGAGTATTACTAGACTGACAACAGACATAGAATATTACTAGACTGACCACAGATATAGAATATTACTAGACTGACCACAGATATAGAATATTACTAGACTGACCAGATATAGAATATGAAGGAGTTTCACACATGTTCTGCATGGGGCTGTAAGCTCCAAACCAGATCCCGAGGGATTACATGTCATGGGTAAGGCTGAACAATTGCTTTGAATATATTCAGAGATTTTAAAATCCCGTTCTATAAACCTTCACCTTAGCTAAGCCAGGCTATGCGTTCTTGTGTTCAAGTTAGCCTCCAAACAACGTTTTGGCTAAATGTAGGCACTAACTATTAAGATTGTTGTTCGCTCTTTAGTGAACTTTTCTCAAACTCTGGAGGTTTCCTAAAGAAATCCACCTCAGTTTATAAATCTTAACCTTCACTAAGCTAGCAAAGCTATGCATACCTGTGTTCAAGTCAGCTTCCAAATAAGGTTTTGACTAAATGTAAGCACTATAATATGGGATTTTATAATGATCAAATATAATCGAAACAATTGTTCACCCTTACCAGGGTTTGTCACTCGACACATTTTGAGAAAGCTGCCCTGTGTTCAGAAATTTTTTATTTTCAGAAATTATTTCTTAAGACCATGTGTATACAGTAAAATGTTTGTATTTTTTGTCACAGAGATGGTTTCGCCATTCGCAGTATGGCGGACACTCTGACATATCGTGGGAATGCGGCGTCTGCCCGGTCTGTCTATGCGTTTAGGAGCCAAAAGAGACGGCTCTTCTTAATGATCTGATCCAAATGATCCGACTTATTAAAAAGAGCCGAAATTCTCATAACTAATCACGTGATAGTGTAGTAGGAACTGCAGAAGGGTTCAGCGGATCTGCACATTATGAGATTTCTTGTACTTTTATTTTAATTTCTCTTGGTTTAAGAGACGATCGCCATTGGCGACTGAAATTAAAAATCTAGCTGCAAAATAAAAAATCTAGTCGCATTGGTGACCATTTTAGTTGCCATCTGGAGCCCTGTAAGATCTAAATCCAGGTCACTTTAAGGGGTAAAATTAAGGTGTTTGGTTTTGTAATGAGAAGGAGGACCTACTTTTCTCACCTGAAGGAGCTGATGGTATTAAAGCACGTTTGTTGCAGAACTGTGGACGTCTTTCCTCTCCTGTGGTCTTTATTCTGTAGGACTGTTGAAGAAAAGCAGGAGATCACTGGAGCTCCCGCATTCTCACCAAGAACATCACGGCTGGACAACCAAGTCACAGCCATGGCACTCTTCCTCTTACCAAACACACGTCAAACATTCACAGGACGGATCAGTCCAGAGCAGGGCATCTCCTCAGAACCGTTAGGAAACGGGTCGGCTGGGCGATCCAGAGTTGTCGTCACGCTTTAGATCAGAGGTGTGGAACTCCGGTCCTGGAAGTCGTGGTCCAGCAGGTTCTGGTGATTTCCCTGTTCAGAAACACCTGGTTCTCCTCCCAGTTAATTGTCAGGTTTAGTGACTGTGTTTGAGGAGGAGAACCATCAAACTGTGCTGGACACCGACCCTCCAGGACCGGAGCTTACACCCCTGTTTTAGACTAAAAGGCAAAAGAAGCTGTGGGAAAAAATCTCTTTTGTCTTTGAAAGGTTCAGCTTGAAGTTCTGCATTCAAGCGACGGCAGCAATATTCCGACAAGCACCAGGAGTACCGACGGCAGGGGGAACCGATAAGATTAGATATAAGATTAAACTTTATTAGTCCCACAGAGGGAAATTGCATTGTCACAGCAGAAAGTGGACAGAACAAAAAAAGAGCAGTAAAACAAGTACAGTATAAACTGTACACTATACAATCCAGAATCTGGACTGTACTGTAAAATATATATGTACACACAGTATATGTATATGAAAACTGAAGGTGGAGCCCAGTCGGCACCATGCAGTGGAAAAAGCTGGAAATAGTTCAGAATCTGGAAGATATCTTCAGTTTACTGACCACAGCTTTTTTCCATCTCACATTTTTCACCAGAACAGAACCATTCTGCTGTTTAATCACACATTTAATTAAACACACAGATTTCAGAGTGACTTTTGTCCCCACTGTGTATTTGACAGTACAGGGGTAGATCACTGACCGGGTCGGCTCTCACACACACACAAACACACACACACACACACACACACACACACACACAATTAAAAATAAATAATTTCCTTTTGCAGTGATGTTTACAAACACACACATGAGCAGTTTATTAACAGAATGTTCCACAGTGGCGGAGGAGTGCCCATCACACACACACTCACACACTCTCACACACTCTCACACACTCTCACACACACTCTCACACACTCTCACACACGAGCGGTTTATTACCGTACTGCTCCACGGTGGCGGAGGAGTGCTGATCTGGCCCGGCTGAAGTGCTGGAACCCAGAAAGAATGTGAATCAGTGATGAGTGATAAACATATAAACACAGAACACTGAGGGTCTGAGGTAAATACAGACCGCGGCCGACCGGGTAGGACCACGTCTGGCCAGATGTTCCTTAACCCTTGAGCTTCCAGGCGTCTGACTTTAACTTGATCCTAAAATGTGTGGCTTCACTTTGCGACGCTAATCAGGAGAAAAACTTCAAAAGAACATCCAGACCGCTGATGATAAGATCACACAGTGCGTTCCTCGACCGAGGAGAGCGGATAATTACAGCCTGAGAGCACAGCAGGCCCGGCCCAGCACTCCAGCGTTCAGAGTCCAGCGTGGTGTGGTCACACTACTGAACCAAACACCTTCATTTACCCTTAAAATTCCCTTCATATAGACCTTAATCTCCCAAACAGGAAATGAAGGAAACGTGCACAGATTGAGGTGATTAAAGGGTAAAGCTACTGAATTTTAATCTTACTTTTTGAAATTTTGTCCCAGGCAGCTGGTGGCCTAGTGGTTCACCTTATAATCAGAAGGTTGTGGGTTCAAATCCCAGCTGCTAGTGTCACCACTGGAGTTCCCCACACACACTGCTCCCCACACACACTGCTCCCCTACACACACTGCTCCCCTACACACACTGCTCCCCCACACACACTGCTCCCCTACACA
>JBBPCY010000136.1:12731655-12758971 GCA_037974405.1 Brachyalestes nurse
CTTGGTGAATGGGTTAAATGCAGAGAAATAATTTCACTGTGTGTTGTACTTGTATGACTATGCATGTGACAAATAAACACTTATATCTCTTAAGTGTTACCAGACTATGCCACACCACTTTGTTAATGGGTAGGAGATCCCATAAAATGGTGTACTAGATGGTCTCTCAGAGAATAAAAGGAGGCCAGATATAAACATCCTCTTTTATTAAAGGAATGGCACACAAGAGGGATGCACAATTACCAATAGCTAACTAGTGGGGAAAAAACAAAACAAAAATAAAGGATAAGCTAATTTCCAAGTGGCCGTCTCTATATATACATTTAGTGTCCTGATCCACACTATGATTTCATATACAGATTGGCATAGTGCAAAGCTTTATCTATCAGTTTAAGCTACCTTATCAGAATAACATACCTATCTGTTGTTTTATAAAAGGTATGACATTCTGATGGCTACATTTACACTGTCAGATTAGCATACCTGTTGTTTTATAAGCAGTATGTTCTGATGGCTACATTTACACTGACAGAATAGTATACCTAGAGTTCTATAAATGGTTCTAGGTTACATTTACTGAGACAGACTAAAACTGTCTTAGGTAAATTTATGTTTTATGTAGAACTACCTAACAGCAGTGTTAAGATACTGTCAGTCAATACCTTTTCAAAAACTACAACCAGAAGTGGACAGTAACAAAGTACATTTACTTGAGTACTGTACTTAAGTACAGTTTTTGAGTATCTGTACTTCATTTGAGTAGTTTTTATTTTGGAGACTTATAACTGTCACTTCACTACATTTGAAAGACAAAACGTACTTTTCACTTCACTACATTTCTGTCAAGGTTCTCGTTACTCGTTACCTTAAGTTCTGAAAGTGGGTGTTACTGTCTCACTTTTCTAAAATAGATGCGTCAGCATGTGGCCATACTGTGAGTATGACACAAAAAGACTCTGTGACAAAAAATACAAACATTTTATTGTATACAGACGGACTTAAGAAATAATTTCTGAGAACATTTCACTCATTCCTCTCTCTCTCTCTCTCACACACAGTGTGGTTACTGTGTTATCAGTAAAGTGGTTTAGTATTAAATATGTACAGGACTGGGCTGGACTGGGACAAAAAATCGTCCCGGGCAATTTGAACTGTCGTGCCGCGACCCCTCTCAGTGGCTCCTAAGGTTTTTATTTTGTCTGGAGCCCTGTTAAGGTAAATAAAGAAAGACTTTTACAAGTTTGACTAATTTGACCACACTGAGATTTGCCTGTACTGTTATGGCTAGAGACATGTGAGATGGAGAGTATTGAAAAATGTTTGTTTTGATGTCAAATTCAGCCACTTTGCATATTTGTCTGTTTAAAGTGGTATTGCTGTTTTATAGCCACTGCTATGGACCTGTGATGTAAAGTTGGTTAGATGTGTTAATTTTTTCCATTCCAGCTGCATTTACAGCGGTTCAGTTGTCAGCTTCGTTCAAATATATAGTACATACACAAACCTTTTGTGTAGGTGTGTAGTGTACAATTAATAAAAAAGACTGGTTTTCATTATCAGTTCGGGTTGTGTTTCATTCTGTAACATTCTACTTTATTCCTTATGCTACATCTTCTACAAGCAAGTCAGATTAGGTTAGGTTTTGTAAGTGTGGTGGCAATAAATCAACAATGCAGTGAAATATGTACTTTTAATACTTAAGTATTTTTTGAAACAATTACTTCAGTACTTTTACTTAAGTGAAATTTGACTGTATGACCTTCACTTGTACTGGAGTAACATTTGACTAGTGGTATCTGTACTTTTACTTAACTAATGAAGTTAGCTGCTTTGTCCGCCTCTGCATGGAGGACAGCTGTTGGCCCATGAGCCTGATGAACGACTCCCTTTAATTGACTCATTATCACACACCTGCAATAATAAGCGCATGTATCATGTAAAGTATATGCATCCGAAGGTTAATAGGGGCATGGCATTAGTGCTCTCCTCAGTGTCATCCGGTGGAATTGTGAATCAGATTTGAAGTGGCCTGATTAATTAAAATCATTATTCCTACTTGTCATATGACATTAACAGCCTCTTCTCAAAACAGCTTCTCCTAAAACTCTGGAAGTCTATAACAGTCAAATCCATTCCGGGGCCAATTTCTCAAGCCCAGCATTTCCAAGTATTTAAGAAGCCAATTGGACCAAGGTGGTAATTCTCAGACAAAGACTTTTACAAAGAAAACACATGTGACTTGCAAACAGGATAAGCAGTATTTTTTCCTAAATTGTTCTCCAGTTTCTGTTTACTGGAGAAACTGATATGTCACATAGCACAGCTGCTTGCTGTAGCTCATAATGCAGGGCTTCGTATCTCTTCATAATACAAACAAAATCTAATGGGAGACAAATGATGATGGGAGAGGAATGATGATGGGAGGAAATGCACACATTATTTAACTTATAATTTTGTTATTAACTCCTTAGGTTTTTTGGTTTTGAGTTACAATATTATTTCAATGTAATGATGTACCTGCATACTTAATTTTGTAGTCACTTACATTCAGATTACAGTCTGTAAGGACCACTTCAAGTCTGCATTTCTGAATGTTTGTGTTTCTTTTGATGTCAAGAAATGGCATGAGACACTTTGAAATTTCTCTTCTTGTTTGATGATGTGGGTCACATTACACTATGCCTTTGTCATTGAGAGTGACACAAAGAACCTGTATGACCTAATGTGTTTTTGAGACAAAATCTTTCTGTCTCCTTTTTATCACTTTTTTACTTTGCCAGCTGTCATTTAAAATTTCATCATGACCAGATCAAAAGATATAGTTTCAAAACTACTGGAAAAAACATTTTGTTTCATTAACGCCAATTAAAACCTAGACTGCATTTCCACGAGAAAGTGCAAAGTGCGATTGTGATTCATGGAAGTTAAACCACAACCGACATCTTTTTTATAACTGACCTGAGCTTTAATGTCTGTTTATGAGTCTGTTTATGAGCCTTTTTATGAGTCTGTTGTGTGTTTTGTTCCGTGTTTGTGTTTCTCTGCATTTTGTCCCTTACTGTGACATCACAGACACTCTCTCCAACACATTTTTTTTCAACAATCAATAATTGGCCTCTGATCAACCAAAATGTGAATACACACTACACCAGAAATTAATTGACATTCTGACATTGGAATTTTGGAAAAAACTCAATGCGGGCTCTGATGAGAAGCTGCGCCAAAAAACTGGTTTAGTAAAAATAGTAATGAATTATTAATTAAACTTCAGGAGAACAATAGTGTGGTTGCTTCCACATTCACACTAATTAAACAGTTTTTTGCCTTCTCCTGTAAAGGTCCCTTTTTTAGAGATGCAAGGTTTTTGCACGGAAAAAGCATCAGGACAAATTATGTTAACAGTAGTACTGATTTCAAAGCGAAGTGAATACAGAATGTGTCACTGTAGCTTACCTGCTGGGAACCTTCCGATACATCAGGAGGGTAGCTGTGCACATGCTGGGAGACAGAGAGCATGTCAAGCTGAGGCTTTCCTTCACTGTGTGTAATTAGATGTGACAAAGTTCAGCATCTCAGGGGGAAATTTAAAACATATCCTTGTATGCAGCCTCTTGGAGAGGATTGATCATGGCAGAATGCCTTGATGAATAATAAATTTGGACATTATCCTGGAAAATAAAACTAGAGGGGGTCAGTGTGGTTGGAATGAGAGAGGAAAGATGAATGTTTGAGGAGGTTTGCAGTTTGATGAGAAGACATATCTGGCTTATACATCCATGCTAACGGAAGCTAAGACCAGAGCACATCGAAAAGCGGTTTGTGCTCTTGTGATGATAACTACACTGTACCTACACTACTCAGCACTTACACGGGGCCACTTTAGCATAAACACCTACCATATCTGTAGATTTAACTACTAACCCATCTGCTAGACAATTAATCATTCCCCTCTACTCTGTCTTTCAATGGAAGGAGAGACCACCACACTGGTGTAGGCCAAATTTTGGGCACCCCCTGGTCAAATGACATTTTGTTGATTTTGTAAGTGAAAATGAATACATATTGTGCATTGTTGCCTGTGCAAAAGGTATGGCTCATGTTCTATTTTATGTTTTCCAAATATGTAAAACTGAGCTAAAAAGTAGAAACTCTGCAGTACAGAATTGTTGCATATTTAATTGGGTTCCCTGTTACTTATTTTTAGCATCAACAAAACATTCCCAACACAGCAGTGACACTTACAAGGTATCATGACACTGGTATGATAGTCAGAACAGCTACAGTAGTTATTTTATTTGATGGACTTTTGTTACACACTCAACCAGATTAAGATTGGTCCATCATCCAAAAGTATCCAATCAAGAGAGGCTTTGTAGTTTGAAACTGGCCACTCATGAGGGGCTTGAAGATTATTTATTGATAGCTGGGCTACAGTCTTTAACTGCACACCAACAAAGTCTAGCTACAAGACGGGGGGTTCTAACACAGTGGCCAGTTTGTACCCAGCAGGTTAAAACCCAGCAACCCTGGAAATCACCTGATACACTCATACCAGGCATCAGACCTGCTTTGTAAAGGCTAAATTCCATTCCCCTTGAAAACTACAAAGTGCTTAATCTGAAAGTCTTATAAGGCTTCAGTTTGGCCCACTGGCCGAAGGTGAAATAACTGGCTTTGTCACCGCATTGAACTGACAGTGTTTTCAATTTGCTTTTCTCAGCCAAATGGAGATGAGCGCAGGTCAGGTTCTTGACAAATCGCCCCATCGTCTCTATCGTTTGTGTATCGCCCGCTCTTCCCTGACCCTGAAGATTCATGAGTGGTGTGGGCTTGCTCGATCACACCATTTATAATAGAGCCATGGCGTGACTTGCTGATTTATGAACAGCCGTGGTCTCGCAGGAATCCATTAACTGTGGGTCCATGCGGATGAGAGTTGTATAAATACGTAAATGTAGAAAAGGGGAAGGTACAGCCCTCACGCGAGGGTTGAGTTTAAGGTGATGTGAAGAACATTTTATCCAGGTCATTTGTAGTTTGCAGAAAAGTCTCGGCCAAGCTATAACTAAAGCTACCACCAAATAAAGTCGCTATCAAAGAAGATGAAGTCAACTGCATATGATCGATTTAATGGGGGTTTGGACAGAAATGATATTTACACAGAATTCCACTTACCTAATATGACACAGGTTAGCCAAAATATGTATGGTGTGAGAGGTTTGCTTCGTTGGATTTGTACTGGATGTAGTCGAGAAGTAAAAAATGTATACCCTACCAGTTATCATTAGGCAAACTGCAGCCACAAGTCATCACTTTCCTCAAACCAGGTTGAGTAAAAGGGCATACCAGCCCATTTCACAACACAGCATTATACTCTTCAAATTCACTATTATATGTTGTTTTCATCAGTCTTATCTAACTGCAGTACCCAGCACACATTATGCAAGTATAATTTTAACAACTGGGAGTCCCTGTGGTGTCAGCCAGTCCTGACTCCTAGCCTGGCCTCTGTTATATAGACTAACAAATACAGCTAAATTAAAATACTGTCACTGTCATTAAACAAAAGCATAAAGAAAACAACTAATTGGCACTGAACATGAAAATGGATGTTGTGAAAGGTTTTCTACACTTTGCAAATGAAAGAATGCATACTAAAGTATCTTTGGCCTCTGGCTTGTCGTCCTACTGAGTTATTTCTGTCACCCGAGTAACCCATTATTTTCATTGTGATGATAATTTGAAGTTACGACAGCTATATGGCTGCAAATCAAATACTTGGGTTTCTAGCTTTAATGTTAACAATCTGTGGCCCCAGTATGTCATGATGTCAGATATCACATAAGCAAGTCTACCTGAGATTACTTGCTGGGGTACTGGGCATGGTTTCAGCTATAGTGTGTGATGAAATAAGCACACACTTTCATTAATTATTAGCCATATTAACCTTATAGCTCCAGTGCTAGAAATTAACAAAGCAAACTCTCCCAATCATATCTTGACTGATCAACTATATACGGGAGAAAGGGAAACCTTTTGGATGTACGGTTCATAATTCCTTACATAAGTGTTTTGTAAGGAGGAAAATGGTGTGTCTATATGTATCTTTGTAAACAGAGACACATGACTCAGTGACACTCCAATTTGTGGGGGGAAAAATGTAATTCTCTGGGGGTCTTTCAGCAGGGTGTGTGTGTCTAGCTTTTTTTTGAGACAATGAAATGTGTAGTAATTTAAATGCTCTGACAGCTACACACGCTCCCTGGCAGAAGCAGGCTATTACAATGAGCCTTTGATTCATTCTATGGGTCGAGAGGAGGCAGCTTTGTAGGCTACATTTGGGCACAATTCTTTTCAGTCAAAATCATTCCAATTTAAATAGTCCATATAAAGGCTTGGTGTTGTGTCCGCTCGAGAAAACTGTTAGATGGTAACAGTTTGATCCGCGTTCACTGATTCTGGGCCTGTACAGCTTCTCTGGGTGTCAGCGTGAAAATGATGTATGGGCTCAAAACGGAGAAGGGCGAAGAACGAAAATAGGAGACCGCCTTTTATTATTCATCTGAGCAGAAAGGGGGAAAAAAATACTGCCGGAATGGCCCCCAGATGCACAGCAATCAAAGAAGTAATGGATATGTAAACAATCAGGTGTCACCCTGGTATCTCTTGCAAACTTGACAGGGTGTCAGAAAAAGTGAGCAGTCGCAGCCTTCCTCTGAGATTCTTTATTTTCTCTTCCACTCATTTTGACACAATCAGAGATGAAGCAGTGGAGTTGACTTAATATATCCTTGCCTGCAGCAGTGTAAACACAGAGCCTTTTACCCAACAGCCGGACTAGTTTAACTTTTTTATAGTTCTCCATCACAAGAGCTTCTCTTCCCATTTTGTAGGACAAAGGCCTTGTCAATAAATGTCAAGGAGTTTCTAGTTTGTTTCAAGCACCAGCAGTCTCATAAATTGGTCTCAAGTCATGAATTCAACTACTTGGTTCAACAAAATCGTAACTTGATTCCAACATCAGAAACTCAGACTTTTAAATCAAAAAGGTTTGAGACACAGTTAATACAGCAATTTTCAACTTTTTTGTTCACATTCTTCAGTAGTTTCAATTGGGTTTCTCCTGTTTAGTGTATAACGTGTGTCATTTTTGATTCATGCTTAACTAGATAAAGATGTTATGATGACAACACACAGTATATTTGCCATAATGATTAATATAAGTGAATTAAAATAAACTGACCCTCAGTTTATATTGCTTGGAGCAGGAAGCACTGGGTGGCAGTCAAGGTACTTGACCTGAGACTTGTCAGTACCGACTCCAGACTCAAACGGAGACTTCTCTGTACTGTCTCAAGACTCGACCTCAGACTTGTCTGTACTGACTCAAAACTCAACCTGAGACTTGTCAGTACTGACTGAGGACTCAATTTATGACTTGTCTGTATTCCCTCAGGACTTCAGATTTGCCTATATTAACTTCATACATGACCTGGGACCTGAGACTGTCAAGTCAGTGGGTATTTTTGCAAGTCAGTGGGTATTTTTTTATAAAAAAGAGTTCTTCAGAACTCTCCATTGCATCTCTAAACAGGTAGGAGCTTCTTTCTTGATGTGTTCTGCATGGCAATGACCAGTTCTCCAACCCAGAGTAGGTAACATTTACATTCATTCGGTGGGGTAGAGTGAACAGGAGAGTTAAAGATAAATGTATGATGCTACTAAAGGCTTTGACACAATGAATGAAAGACTAAGAATAAAAAGGACATGAATGTCTTTTTTGGGAGACTAAAATATGATATAAGTTGGGTTGGTTGATAGCCTGGTGTACAAGAGGTGAGCCAGCAATTCTGCCATGGGCTCCAATCTCAGGATTGACAGGGCATTCCTGTGCCTTTAGGCAAGGCACCAAACCTCAATCAGAGAGCTCTAACTGTCTCTTTCAGGAACCGAAACTTTATAATGAGAACTTTCACACATCCTTTCAGATGTCAATAAGCTTTTGAACCTGTCTAGAACTGCAAGGAGCCTTTCACAGCATTGTTCTTCTAATATTTTTGATGTTTTTTTAAAAAGCACAGGTTGCTGGGATATAATATGGAAGTTTTGACTGTCGCTACCCTGGTGCCAGAGACAACAATGATTTGTCAAGTGAGCAGGCAAATGAATAAAGTCACAATTTCCTAAATTCATTTGAATGTCACACAGTTAAATTACCTTCAGTGCATAAACCTGTGAGGTTGTACACTTTTATTTTTAAAAAGTGAAAAAAAAAATATTTTTTTTCATGATACGGGACCTTTAAATCAAACAGAGAAGCTTTCAAGTGTGGAATAGGATATAATCGCAAATAAAAGAACGAGAAACAGGAAACCAACAGAACACTGAGGATGGCCTAACAAAACAAAACAAAATAAAGCAAAAAGAGACAGGGGAGTAAAATACAGGAACATGAACACAAGGGAGGCAAAAATAAAGAGCAAGAAGCACATGGATAAACACAGAACAAACTGTGCAGCTAAAAGCACAGCAGAAACACAAACCCAAAATCACAGAGCAAAGATAACGGAGCAGAAATACCAAGAACCAACATTAAGATTGAAGGCGGGGGCTATTTATACTACCTAAATAAATGAGAAACACCTGGGCTGGGGAGGAGACAGGAGCAACACACAGGGGACCAGGACAATGGGGGGCGGGGCTAAAGTGCGGCTTAGGCCAAAACAACACATTCACAAGTAAACAAAGGCACATGGTGAACATAAACAACAGAAGAAAACCACAGGGATGACAGCACTTTACAAAAAACAAAAACAGATGAAAAGACAGGGAGAACATTACAATATTTCAGTGAGTCTATTAAATGTAATACTAATTTTGCAGCCTTTTAAATATCATACTTAACTACAAAACACATTCAGATATTAAAGATGTTTGCAGAAAAGTTTTTTATTCTTTGCTTTGTATGTCACAGTGGGAACAGGCAGCTTTGAAAGCATCTTGTCTGGGGAAAGCGTCCCATCTTGTCTGTCAAGGTCTTAGTCCATCTGGAAAAATTATACTGTGTATGTTAAAAGTAAACAGCAACATTGAAATAAGTACAAAAATACAATACAAATGATATTGTGTGAACACTTTTAGGCCTCTATATTATTTGTACCCATATACCAAGCAGAAATTCCCAGAAATTTATATATATATATATATTTTTACATGTATGTCTGTTTACATGTATGTCTTATGTTATATGGTGATTTTAAGAATTTTCAATGGCTGCCTTAAACTTTTGTGCAGTGCTGTATAGCAATTTTACTACAGCAGAAAAGAAGTAATGCATATTTAAGACACCATTTAACCTCAACAAATAAAAGGCCAGATGGCTATTTTATGTATTGTTTAGTATTCAGCTCATTTGGTAGGGCACAATTTACAATAGACCAATATGCTGCCAAATTGCCAGAGGTGCCATCAATACAGTGTTTTAAATCTTCACTCAGTCCCTTGAAAACTACATTTATGATGTCAAAAGGTGCCTAGTTAGAGCTCAGTGGTAATATAATGAGATCAAATTAAATTATTCTGTCTCATATACCATCTATAGATGACTGGTGGATACGCAGTCAGCCACAAATGATTCATAAATGATCTTTATTAACTGAAATCTTAACTGAAAGTGTGCAAGTAAGGAAATGGGAATAAAATATTAGGATTAGATTAGTTTGGTGCTCTGGTTGAAACCTCTGCTATTTCAGAGAAGTCTCTGATAAAAGTCAGCATTGTGGAAGACTGTATTCAACTTTTCCACTGTACAATAAATACATAGGCACACATTGCTAAACATTTTTCAGTCATTTATGGCCTTATACTGCTCACTGCTGTGCTGGTGTCTTTGTGATTGAAAGTGTGGACATAGCATTATGATTATGATTATGATTATGATACTCAGTAGTTGTAGTAGTACTGTTGTTGTTTGCTGCATTTTTTAATCGCAAAGGAAGTATTATGGTCAGTATGAGGACATGTACATGTGGCTGAAAAACAAACAGCATTTTTAATTATTACTATTATTATTAATATATATAATATAATATAATATAATATAAGGCACCTCACATTTATGTATAAATATCTTCAATGTAGCTTTTAACACAAATATTAGGGTAAACACTGACCAAAAATCTGGTGTGTTTTTTCGTTCTAGTTTTATATTGTATTGCAAAATTGAATTGTTGTCAATTCCCAGCCCAAGTCTAGACATACAGAGTATTTTGTACAATGATTATGTCCTGATGCACCACAGGGAATGTTCAGTTGTTATAAATAGTGCACACATGTATTAATTTATTTATCTTGCATTGTATTTAACACTTGTGTGTGACAAGAGAAGTCTCAGTCAACCCTCTTCAACAGCATGCTCATACCTGAGGGCAAGTAACTGCCAAAGACACCAAGGACTAATCTTTTGAGAACTTAAACATGACATGCTTAATGAATTCATGTATTAACATTTTACAACATTTCTACAGTGCTTTATAATCTCCGTAGACAAGCAGTGCGAATAGAATGGGACGCTCCGGAGCAGCCACGCAAGAGTCTGAGGTCACCATGTCCAATGCCAAGCACCGTCTAGAGGGGTATAAAGCCCTCCATCACTGTGCTGTCGAGCAGTGAAACTGGAATGATGGAGCTCCATCTGATACTTTTGGAATGAATTGGTGCACGGAATTAGTCATCCATCATCAGTACCTGACCTCACTAATGCTATTAAGAGTGACCACAATCAAATCTTCACTCAAATGTTTCCTCTAGTGTAAAGCCATCCCAGAAGGGCAGAGGCTGTTACTGCAGGAAAAAGGGGGAAAAACGTCCTATTAATACCCATTCTGGAAGAAATGCCTACCAACTTGTTTTTTATAGCAGTTATTTCCTGGCATAATGGCGGAGCAAATTCACCACTACTCAGCACAGCCATTCCTGCGAATTGTGCCTATAACTTGACAGTGTATTGAGATGCTTTATAGCACCTAAAGACTGTTTTGGAACTGTTATGCATCTAATGTTCCGATTTGTCCTTCCCGGAGGAGAGTTTAAAATAAAAGCAAGCAGCCGGCAAGAGTGAATTTGGGTAGTGTTTCTCCTTCGCAAATGCAGGCATTCTCTTCTCTCTGCCAGCTCTCATCACTTTTGCACCAGCCAATCTTCCACCACTTTTTAATCAACACATCCTGAAATGCATTCACGTTTCCGACCTAATAATAATAATAATTAATAACAATAATAACTACATGCATTTCTCCAAGAAAATGTGGTGTGATTGTGTGGTTGCTATAAAGCCATTGTTTGGAGACACGAAATCACTGTTTTATGGGCAGAAAAGTTTGCTTAAAATAAAATCTTCTCACACTGTGGGGTATGAATGCTCCAGCTCTTACCAAACCATTTATGAGTAGACACCTGAACATATAGCCGTGTTTGTGGGCTTATTATTTATAATTAAACCACAACAAACTATGACACATATCTTTTTAATAACTTACCTGAGCTTTAGTGTCTTGAAGTCTGCTTTACAGGTCTGCTGTGTGTTTAGCTATGTGTTTGTTTCTTTGCATTTGTATTTCTTATGGTTTTTTAGCTTTGCAGCTGCCACATCCGTAACATCACAGACACTCTCGCCAACACACATTTTGAAAGTGACTTGACGGTCCTCTCTCTCTCTCTCTCTCTCTCTCTCTCTCTCCTCTCTCTCTCTCTCAAAAGTTATACACACACGCACTGCACTGGCAATTAACAGATGTTTTGATGCCCAATCACAGTACTACTATTAACTAATAATAATACTGGTTATTTATATAGTTCCTTAAAGTTGCTTTACGACAGTAAAGCAGAAAAACACCAGCATCTTCTGTAACACCAGTTACAGAAATGGGAAATCAGATGACAGGATCAAGAAGTGGGAGAAGAAGCATAGCACTTTAAGAAAAGGTCCATTTTTAATTGAGTTTCAAAAGAAGAGAGAGAGAATGTATTCTACAGATTCAGAGGATGAGAATTCCATAGTTTTGGGCAAGCAGGAATGTATCGGTGGAGTAATTCAAAGAGATAGGGAAGGGCAGAACCATGCAGAGCTTTAAAACGAATGAGAAGCAGCTTGTACTGAATTCTGTATGAAATGGGTAGCCAGTGAACTTTCAGCATAAGCGAGAACTCGAGCTGCAGAGTTTTGTACATACTGAAACCTGCCTATGGTTTTTGTCGGACAACCAAAAAAAGAGAACATTGCAGTAGTCAAGATGGGAGTTTATTTAAGCATTTTCTGTATCCTGCATGCAAAGTGATGGGTGGATATGTGAAACATTAGCTGAAAAATGCATTTTTAATTAGAGAGCTGATGTAAAAGTCAAAGGTCAGTGAAGGATCAAATAGCACACAAAGATTCCAAACGGAAAAAGAGGGCACGATGAGAAGACTATCTATATTTAAACTAGATCTGAAGGTTTTGAAGTGACAGCTTTGGTTACAATTAGTAGGACATTTTGTCTGCATCAAGCTTAAGGGAATTTGATGTCAGCCACTTTTAAGTTATGAATACAGGCTCTAAGAGAACATGAGTCTGCAGTGAGGGTGGAGAAGTTGATCTGCGTATAATCAGTGTAACAGTGGAAACTGAGCCCATGACATCTGATAATGTGGCCGAGTGGCAGTACATAGATTATGAAGAGCAAATGGCCAAAGACAGATCCCTGAGGGACACCTTGCTTAATGAGAGGGGATCTGCGGTTGGAAATAATTTGCTCCCTATCAGTGAGATAAGTAAACCAGGTAAGAACAGTGCCAGAAAGCCCAGTAACAGAGAGACAAGAAAGAAGAATATTAGGATTAACAATGTCAAAGGCAGAGCTTAGATCCAGGAAAAGTAAAATAGTAAGTGAACCCAAGTTTGCATTCAGTAAAAGGTCATTAGCAACTCGCAGAGGAACTGTGTTTGTGCTATGTAATGAGAACATGACTGAAATAGCTCATAGAAATTGTTATGTGGGTTTGCAGTTGAGTTGTCATAACCCTTGCTAGAAGCTTAAATATAAATGGTTACTTTGAAATAGGTATACAGTTCATCGTGAGATCGTTGGGATCCAAGGTACTATTAAGGACAAGGGTAACAGCAGCAGTTTTTAGGTCAGCAGAAACAATACCAAGTGACAAGTGAACAAGTTGAGAAATGCAGATAGAAATGGTGTGTAGACAGTGTTTAAGGAGAATAGTGGAGTCTGTATATAAAAGACAGGAAGATGAGTTGATTTTCCTGAGTGAATCTGGGACAGTGTCTGGAATAGTGAGAAAGTTGTACCGGCCTGCTCAGAGGAGCATCATAAGATGGAGGAATGTTTGAGGAGAGGAGACTACAGTCGACCCCCGAAACTCGCAGGGTTACGTTTCAAGAGCACCCGTAAATTGTGAAAAAACTCAAATTTGTGATGTGGTAAAAATACTTATCAATGCCTATTTTTATAGTGTAAACCCTAAATATGCCTCCAAATATACTCCCAAAACAGTTTAATTTCATTTTAAACTCAGCTTAATACATTACCTTTAAAAAAAAGTGGTTTCTGTGAATTTGCAGGGGTTTCCGTGAACAATTCCACGAATGTCTGAGGCCGTGAATTCTGAACTGCGACTTCGCAGGGGAGCACTGTATAGATTGAAAAAAAATTATTTTGTTAAGTGAAATGAAGACGTGATGTAATAAGCCAAACATTTGTTTGGAGTGGCAGCATTATGGACAGATCAATATTTCAGCATGCAATCAACATATGCTGAGGAATGAAGGAGGAGCAGTAAGAGCTGATGAGCAGATCAGGTCTGGTATATGTCCATGTGTATGTGTGGAAAAGTCCACATGCTGAACAATAATAAAACACTGAAGAATGTCTGTAAACTCTCAAGTCACTGGAGAGACAGCCTCTATGTTGAAATCAGCAAGACAGACAGAGCACAAGTAAAAGTAAGAATTTCACTGAAATCAGAGAAAAACTAGGACAGAGATGTCTTGTTGGGTGGTCAATTGGTTAGAAAAACTACAGGTGGTGTTTTACTGACAGTCTTGAACACCAGGTATTCAAAAGACAAGACATCATAGTCCACACCTTTCATTTTAACACTGTCACAGATGACCACAGCCAGGCCACAGCCTTTGCCCTTTTAATATGACATAGACATGTAGCTGTAACCCACAGAACTTGACATACTCAACTTAATACAGTCATTATTGGCTTGCCATGTTTCAGTTAGTAGGAGCAAATCTACATTTTTGTCTGAAATCAAATCCCTAGGCAAGAGAACTTTATCAGTCAGCCAGCGAGTGTTAATGAGGGATATACTTGTGCCTGGAGGCACCAGATGACCAGATTTAGAGTCAGCATAGTGTGTGTTCATGTTTAGTGTTTACAGATAATTAAAATGTATCCCTCGTTGAGACTGTTGTTGGTCAGGCAAATAGAAAAAGGTGAGGAGCACAGTGAATATAATAAGGGCATTGGGCTATTCCAAGCACCTTGCAGAGATGTGGGATCAAGGTGGGCGAAGTCGTTCTAGGCCCATATCTGTGTCGCATGCATTTGAATCTGTTAGTTATGGTAATAACTAGCCAGACAGTAATTAGTCTGCTTACTTAATGAGCAAGTCGCATGGCTGCTTAGCACTGAAAGCGACCAGAAAACCAAACCAGAACCAAAACATCCAGATCACCTGCCAACCAGCAGTTTTCAGAAGGGAAAGCGAACTGACCAGACAAAACTGGCGAACAGAGTTAAACAAGAGAGTGGAAACCCACTGGCCATGTTGAAAGGAGCAGGATGAGCAGGGAGGGAGCTCACAGAACGCCAGGGCGAGGTGGTGAGGTTAGGTTGTATCAGGAACGCTACTGAGCCTGAAGCAAATATAACAAAATAGTGAGCGATGGTGAATAATGCAGTCCAAAAAAGTTCACAAGCAGTTCATGAGTTCACAAGCAGAGAATATCAATTCAATCTACAGTAAAGAAGATGTTCTTCCAGATAATCGGTCCAGTGTGGTGCCAGTGAAAACCCAGAGGTAAAATAAAAAGAAAGCAAAGCTGTAACACACAAATGACGACTACAAATGAAATACTGGAACAGAGACAACAACGAAACAAATGCAACGAAACAAATCATCACTTTTCTGAAAGTAAAAAGGCTTCAAAATGTAATGTATGCATCATTAAAGTTCCTACATTTTGTGTGAGGAGTTTGCATATTCTCCTCACGATGGCGTGGGTTTCCTCCAAGGTCTTCGGTTTCTCTCACGGTCCAAAGACCTGTGTGTGAGGTGAACTGAGGATTCAGTTTTTGGGATGTCACAAAACCAACACATCTATATATGTCTCTTTATTCAGGTGCCTTATGACTGACCTGCTTTATGGGAGTGCCAATCGGAAAAGAGATCATTTACAGTCCTAAAGGCACAGTTACAAAAAGGATGTTTAGTTCTAAGGGATATACAGAGGCCAGAAAACACAAGCATGGCAAAAATGAAAGGAAAGTGTAGAATATGAACCCTTTTAAAACACCTTGGTCTAAAATGGTTAAAGACATACCAAAATAGTTCCGCTTTCTATGGATTACAAGATTATCTTGATTCATCAAAGCCCTTAGTGCACTTTCCTGGAGCTGTGATTGGTCTGAGGCTCATCTGCATAGCATGAAAAAAGCCTGCCTTTCATAGACTTTCATAAAATGACATGAATACCTTAATTCAACCACTATAAAAATCTGCTTATAACACACAATATACATGCAGACAGAAATGCTAAGGCTAGTATTTTAATACTGACTGATTAACACAGCCCTATTATGCAGCCCTATCCAGGAATCCAAATGTAGATAAGCAACATAGACATTGCACACTAATGTATTAGAAATTGTCACAAATTACAAAACTGTCATTGTGTGAGCAAAGTCTGTGATACACCAAACATCCACAAAGACATCTGGATACACCGTGACAGCATTTATAATTCCTCTGTGGATTTATGTTCACCACTGAAACTGGAAATAATAGGGTTGACTGACAGTGAATCCTTTCATTTCAAATATAGCAAGAGGTGTTTCTATTCTAAAATGTTGAATACAGTAAGACACAATATAACACATTTATGTTCCATAAATAAGTGAAATGATTTTTAATAATAATCTTAATGTAACAATCCAAGACCATTCCACGAACAGCACTTGTTACATTAATACAGAATTCAGTTCATATGTTTGGTCACAAGAAGGTCCCGGGTTAGATTCCTAGCAGGGGTTGCAGAGGGTCCTTTCTGTGCAGAGTCTGCATGTTCTTTCTGTGTGGGGTCCCACCAGGTGCTCTGATGACCGTTTGTTCTTTTTAAACTCTTTATTGTCTTATCTTCATTCCTCTTGTCACATTGAGCATGTTTATGATAAAAGAATTTCCTTCAGGATATCATTTATCATGCCACATTCCAAAGAGTTCAGTGATGTCATGTTAGAGATGCAGAACTGACTATAGGTGTAACTGTGTATGTGATGACTGGGAACCTGTCCAAGGTATTTCTCCGCCTTTCTGATGGCTGGAATAGGCTCCAGCGTCCTGGTTAAGCAGTTCAGATCATGGATAGATGGGTGGATGCATGAATGGTCAAATTTGTGTAGTACACCCTGTCATTGCAACGGGTTTCAATCGACCCTTCATCAAATGCAGTAAAACGATGGAAGCGCAAAAGGTCATGCCTGAATTGAGTTTCTCATAGGACATTGTGAGTTCAGTCCTTGGCATTGTCACAACCATTCATGGCCAAAAGTCCAAGTGAGCATAACTGGTTTTCTCTCTCCTTCATCACTCGATTGGCAATGCTAGCTGATGTCTGTTAATTGATGTAAGAGAATGGGCAGGTATTGTTCTCCTTCCAGCAGGTTGAACTGTCCTGTGACTTTGCATTATAGCAGCATTAAAGATGCATAAGAAGCATGTGTTAGTTTTCACACTCTCAGCTTGACAGCTTGTGTGATAGACTAAGCTGGGAAAAAAGATTTATGTATATTGAGCATCTTGCGATGACTTAGGACGTTCCTCAGCCAATTTGATTTTACGACCAAAAATAATTTATTTCGTGGCTGTAAACATGCCTGAATCTGCCTGAATCTGTTTAAAACATCCTATCCCATCCCACACAATGCTTATGTTATGTGTATATATGAGTTTGATGCTACATTGCCTGAAAAGATGCTTTGCCTGCAAGTGAAGCCTATGATCATCCCATGAGAGTGAAAAAGGCATAGCAATGAAGTAGTGACAGGTTTCTATTGCAATGTCATCGCTGAGGCTGGACTGAAAGTAAATGCCCTCGGTGAAGCATGGAGAGAAATTCTCCTCAGAACTGTGGAACAGATGTAGCTCAGCTCCATTAGTGCTGCGCTAGATGGACTGTGGGCTTCAAGAGGGCATCTGTTCCCCTGGGGAGGCTCATCTCTCCCCAAGCACACTGCAATCTTCTCCGAGAGCACAACCCGCTTGCCTTGATATACACCTCCACATTAGTCCTTGACAAGGAAAGGTTGTTTTTGATGAAGAGCAGTGCTTCTGTGACAGCCTCCTCTCTCATGAAGAATATTTACACTGCTTGGAGTGGAGGGCTGTAAATAAATGGCTTCAGTGCGAACTGCCAGGCTGGGCCTGAACAGACCGCAAACATTTCTTGCCTTGAACAAAGCAAGGAAAATACATAGACCTTGAGACAAGATTTTGTACCTCTCTTGCCCTGAGGTCTACCAAATGAAATCTGTGCAGGTACGGCAGGTACAATGTTCCCAACCTTCGGCAGCATTTAATATACCTCCCGCTGGGAATGGATGCTGTTCTGCACCATTCTGAGATAAAAGGACTGACTGCAATTGAGTTTATATATTTGACAAAGTGCTGTTTTGAAACCTTTTGACCAAAGTTCCTCTCTGGACAAGCAAGTCACCACTCCTCAAGCAGAGCAACATGTCTTCTGAGAGTCGAGAGAGCATATTGAGTTTCTGCTCGATGCCACTTATAACCAAAGGAGGACCGATTACAAACCCCTTACAGTAATGGTTTGGGAGTTGGCTCCTACAGGAGGATGATTTTTCCTTTCCATTACTGTCTGCTCAATGAGACATCCCACTCAGTTGTCAGATAGATGTCTGACAAGGACAATGTGTGGTCATCCTGAAAGCACGGCAGTAAATACAACATGCTGAAACTGGAGAAAACCTACTGTCCTCGTGACTCATGCTGCTACTGTGTCAGTCTGTCGGGCAGATGTGTCCAGCACAAGCCGGTGTGGTTTAATTACTGCAGGAGGACCAGAAGTGGGCTGTCAGTGGGGTCGAAGCTTGCTTATGTTTCCTCACTCCGAGTAATTTATTAAGTCTGTCAAGGCGTGATGTGCATTGTCCTTTTCGCCCAGTACATTGTGTGGATGTGTTCATTACCTTTCCATGGTGTTTTTCTCAGTGAGTAATAGATAATCTAAGTTACACAGTGTCTACTTCCCCATGGTAAGTTCAAAACAACAGCATATAAAAATGTATGCACAATAAAACCCACACTTTCTTCTCAGTATATGGAATTCTGAATTATTAATAGTCCTATGGCATATGGCCTTATATCTTATACAGTCCTCTGTGTGCTTCTTTGTGTGCTGGTTTCCTCTGTGTTTAAAAGTTATTTTCCACCTTATCTTTCAGCACACTGTCTACTTTTGGTCACAGCAAAGTTTTGCATATCTCAGCAGCATGCATGTAAAAACTGCAAAAGAAGTTATGCAACATTTTCAATAAATAAAGAGTGTGTGCCTATTCCAATGCAAATAATTTCTCAATAGTTCACTGCGGTAGCCCTTTTATGTCTCATTTTGTGAAGAATGACGCTCTCTACTTGAGATCACTCTATCCTATGACTCTAAAAAGTGTTAAGATTGTTTTTTGTTCTAACCACACACTGAGTTAAGCCTATTGGGTCAGTTTGCTGGGTTATTTCCATGGTGCTGGGTAGTTTTTGGGTCACTCAGCTGCTGGGACTAGCCAAAGGGTTACCTTATTAAGCAGCAGCATGGAGTCCTCGCTCATAAACTTAAATAAACTTAGAAGATACAGACATTCTATCACTTATTGTGTAATAAACTCTATTTTTCTAGTTAAGATAAGAAGACTGACACTGACTTACAAATTTGTACTTTTTATTCTGATGGGCAAATTCAGGATAATTGTCAGCATGCAGAAATTACGTGTCCAGCCCAAACGCTGTGTACAAGGCCAGAAAGCACCAGAGCAAAACGTCAGTTCTAGATTCATAGTCAGTGACTTATTTAAGCCTTCCAGAAACCACATTTTCTACTCATTGTGAGTGAAAACATGATGACTGATTTCTCTGTCACTTTCTAATTTGGTTGGTGGTCATTCAGATGTGCATGGCCTTTGGTTTAGTTCCTGAAGTCCAAACCAATGAGAGATACATTAGGTCTTAGAGGACCCTTGAGAAACAAAATCACTGGAATATCACTGCAATAGATGGCTATGGGTTGATAAACCTAAAAAAAAGGAGGTCCTGGAGGTCCTGACCTAGTGTCCAGAGCTCAGTTCTGCTTCCCTTTGGCACTGCTCTAGTTCTGCCATGACTCTGACCTTCTGGTCCTCATCTGGGCACTTTTCTGCTCTGGATTGGTGGCCTTGACCCTGTGAGTCTTTCCTCGCAACTTCTTCGACGCCAAAGAACATCCGGAATGATTGTCCTGTCAAATCCCTGCAGCCAACTTAACCGGCAAGCACACCCATTCTATGTCTAATTGACTGATAATTAATGATTTCTCATTTACCGACTTTTACTACACGCTCATTAGACTGCGAACGCAAATAACGAGATACTCAGAACTTGAATGGATGTCATTTTTGCTGCAAGTGTCATCATGTTCAGAATAAAACAAGAAGAGAGGGTAAGAAAATCAGCAAATATAGCTTTTTGAGTTTTCTTGTTAATTACGGTTTAGTCATCAAAGGGATGCTCTAATTTCTCACACCAAGACATTTATAATTACTTTTTTTATGGGATTGTGGCAAAAAAAGTGCTCTGATTCTTTGCCTTTTTCTTGTTAGGCAGTTCATTTCACGTGTTCTAAAGAGACATCCTTTGGTGGTCGTTCTGACTGTGTGTTACAGCGGTTTTACAATAAAAGGGGTGTTGTTAGTAAAACTGCCGTAACTACTGCAGTTACGGCATCGAAAATGTACAGTTCACATGAACTTGAACATAACGGTCATATGATTTTCACAGAGTGAACACAGTTATCAGTTTTCAGATCTGACATCCCGTGAGAGTACCAGTGACTGCATGTGAATGGGTCTATAGATCATATATAGTAAGTGGTTCCAACTCCTTCATTATTGGAGCTTCTCGTTCTTGCTCTCATTCATTACACTGCTTTACCATACAACCATACAGCAGACGCTACTCTTCTTTTTTGAATCCTCATATAAGAGTAGTGCAAGAAGATAGATTAGGAGAGAAGTTGCTCTCTGAACAGATGCTTTCAGAACAGTCTTCAGGATGATTCTAGCTACTGTGGAGATGCTTCTATTTTTCTAATGCTTTTGTTTATTTGCTGTTCAGTTCTGCACACGGTCTATTTGACAGCTCAACTTTTAAAAGTATCAGTTGCCAGACAGGATTTTTGCCATAGAGGAACCTTTTTAAATTGTACCTGAAGAAACTTTCAATAGATAATTCTCAGTCAGTTGCAAAGTTTAAAAAACTTTCACACAGTTCCACAGTTTTAAGGAAGAACTGTTTAGGAAGCCTCTAGAATATTTAAAATATTTCATATTTCATATTCAAAAAATAACTGTTTGTCATGTGTCTACAAAAATGGTTCTTTGGAGGTTTATTGATGGTATTGATCTAAGAAATCATTGTGTCACGTTTATTTTAAAGAATCTAGCATTTCAGCTTTGAACAATCCAGTCCAAAGTCAGAACCAGAACCATCTATTATAAAGAACAGTGGAAACTCTTCTCAAGAGTACAGAGAGAGATGCCGCATTGTCAGTGTTTCACACTTGGGTTGTATGCCTTGCTAGGCTGCTAAACTGACATTGTGAACTCTTCTTTACTGGGCTCTCAAACCCCCAGCATGGGCTACACTGATCCTCTACCCTTCTCCCCTCAACCCCCTGTCAGGGCAGCACTTATCAGCTCGCCCAGCAAACGTGCCTGGCTTTCCTTTCAAGTCATCTCCGCCAGCCTCCCAGGGGTTCCCTGAGCATTCCTTTGTGAAGCAGATGGGCAGGTTAATACTGTACTAGGCTGTTTAGCAGTGCTCCAAACAGCCTTATCGCCGCCTGGCAACACCCGGAGCGAGGGGATTGTACTGTCCAGGCTGTGTGTTGTGGGTTGAGTGAGAGGATGAGGAGCAAAAGAGGTCCTCTGTGGCACGGCCTTATCGAGGTTTTAGCAGCCACACTCACTCCAGGCCCATTCCAAAGCCTGTGCAAGCTCCTTGGATTTGCATGTGCTCCAAGCCTTAGTCCCACCTGGCGTGCTGTGAATGGACATCATTACTGTGGTTATTGCTGGTTATCAGGTTGATAAACAGCAAAACAATGCTGGGTTCTGCCGTGCTGTGGGTTCGGTTTGTGTGGTAGGTTCATCACAAACGTTATTTGAGGGTGGGATTGAGGTAATCTGCTCAGCATCCTTTCAGGATGAAGAGCATTACCATGTAGCCTTGTTGTTGGAACACTGCAGTAGGGACTAAAGAAGCTCATTTGGGGAAAAAAGAAAGAAAAACAGGGGAATGTAAACATTTATGATTAAAGTGGTCCACAGAATACACTGTACACTTTAAAAAAAGAGTTCTTTGAGGAAACTCTGTTTAAATGACCATTTTTACAGATGGGATTGAGAGTTCATAAGACCTTTGTAAGCTTTAAAGACCCACATGTCCTGGCTAAATAAATAGAGCTTTTACAATTTGTGCATCTTTGAATACATTTTTCACATACACATTGCACTGTATGTGGATCGTTATCAAGAGAACCATCCATTATATGTTTTGTTATGGAACCAAAAGTGGTTTCTCAGTGGCATCAAGCAAAGAACTCTTACTGGGACCTTTAGTTTTAAAAGTGAATTCTTAAGGCACTGTAACATTCTTCTTATGGTTTTGGACTAACAATAAGGTCAGCATGATTCACTGTGAGTCTTTCATTTCCCATTATTTCGATGATCAACCTTTATTTGGGATGAGTGATGAACATTTACTTTGTGCAAAATTCAAAGCGTCTCGGATAATTTGCAAAACAGTCTGACATTTAAGAATCTGATGCTGTTCTATAGTAGCATAAAAGAGGAGGTTTGGGGTAGCAAACTAGCAAACGGGTTGAGTCATTTCTCTCTTCCTGTTTCAAAATATGGTAAATCCAGCAGCTATTGATCATGCTCTGATTAAATGGTGCTGAGCTTTGTCAAATTGACAGTACTCTATCTTAGATGCGCATGGGTATCGGGAGGGCAATTATCCTTTGGAGGAGTGGTGCCACCCTCAGAGTCCCACTGTCCCAGGGCTTGACCAGAAACATTTACAGGGCTGGGTACTCCGCAACAAATATTCAAAGAGAACTTTACAAGGAACAATAAATGACACCATATTACATAATTGGACTGGATTTGATCAAAATCAGAACATATACAGCTCCAGAAAAAAATAAGAGACCACTGCAATTTATTTTTAAATCAGCATCTCTATGAGTATGACAACCATTCTGTGCCAGTGTCTGTTAAATTCCTCATTCTGCTTTATGAGGGACTGATTAGCGATCACCTAAATCACATCTTATTTAATGAGGAAAAGTATAAAAACACTGCTGTAATCAACACTCTCCTCTCACAATGTGACCAATTGGATGGCAAAACACTACTAGAAGTACGTTAAAGGTAATTATTGACATTTTGTTGAAGAGTGAAAAAGAGATTTGTTTTCTTTGAATTATTCAATTACAACCGGCAACATTTATTTTATTTTGATGTTTTGTCATTTTCTTTGAAATTATGCTTTAAAGAACAATACTTTTATTTGGAAATTCGGAAATATATTGTCCGCAGTTCTTAAAACAAAGGCAAAGCTGTTTAGTTCAATACTTGCACCTATAAAAGATAAAGCCTGCGAAACTGAACATTTTTGCAGTGGTCTCATTTTTTTTCAGAAACTGTATAATATATAAGTAACTATCAAATATATTAAATCAAATTGATAGCTGATGACAACTTATGCCTGTCAAACCAATTCTGATGGGTTATTCTTGATTCTTATACCACCCAGCAGTCAATAAAATGTGACTAAACAAACTAATGGACACATCGAACACGGGTTACCTGAGCTAAGCTTGCTACTACAAGACATAAGAGAAAAACTTTCAGATGAAATAGTCCTTATGTCTTCAACTTTTGGCTTCTTTCCACATGGTGAAGGGTACCTGCAATCGCCTGAGGGCAAAACTTAGCATTATTTTTATTGTGTATGAAAACGTCAAGGTTATATAAATGTGCAATGCTGTAAATTACTAAAGCATATCCTGTAATCTTTATTAATAATAAAACACATTCATTCACAGAAAGCATTTTAACTGGAGGGTCAGAATGCACCTTAGGTGCATGCTGATTTAATACCACAGCAAGCATCTTAATTAAATCCCTGTTTTTGTGAAAGACATTCCAAGGTTGGGTTCATCTGGGAAAACCAGGTTTGAAACATGCAGTTAAAACACACCAAAGGACAAAAATCATTTCATTTAGTCCCTATAGTTGTCGTTAACATTCATGCCTTCCAGGCTCAAGACTCAGGTTATGCATGAAATGCTGAAAAGTTGACATGTGCTTTCATTCAAAAGTTAATGATGTTTGGTTTTTTTTTCCCCTAACACCTTAAATTCCAAACTCCAAACCTTCTGGTGCTTCAAAAACGTGCCATTTTCAATTGTTCTTGGTTGATGGTGCAGATGTAAAAAATATTGTTAAGCAACCTTTTACTCAAGACAGTTTGACACAACTGCTGCATTACATCAGCTGACAGATGTGTGTTCATATCAAAGAAAATTTTTTTGGTAGCAGCAATCTGCAGAAAGTCTCTTGAGGCAGATTAAAGTATCCTGTCCAGTAACACATCCATTATCCACCGACTGCAATGTTCAGTCTGTCCAAAAAGATTGTCACCACATTAGAATTTTGTACCAGTGCTAAGTGTAATAGGAGAGTACTTGATACCAAAACACCACAATGGTAAATAAATTAAGGACATATATTTGTTACAGCTTTAAACATGATTATTTCTTTGTTTAATAGATCACTTAAAGCATTACTAAAACATGGATCATTCAACATGTTCTGAGGACATTATTAGGGAGACATGGAAATAACATTACAAATTGTAACGTGATTACTACAAATACAATATAGCCATCATTATGTATAAAATAAGTAGAATAAAGCCTAACATTCATCGCACTATGTTTAAAACAAATACTACGTAGCTTAGCATCTGTCACATTATGTTCAGAACAAAAACAGTATATTGTGACATGTCCTTGTGTTTAAAACACACACACTACATCCTAATATTTATCATACTGTGTTTAATACAGTATAGTCTAATTCCCAGTCAGGATGGCGAAGTGTGCCTACTTTGTAGAATTTGTATATTTTCCATTTGTCTGTGTGGGTTTCTGGGGACTCTAGTATCATGCACATCATATGAATTGAAGATACACTATATGGACGCATCTCTTATTGAATTCAGGTGACCTCTTACTTCTAGTAGTGAAGGGCAATCTTAACGCTTCAGCATACTGAGACATTTTGGACAACGGCATGCTTCAAACTTTGTGGACACAGTTTGGACAAGAACCGTTTCTATTCTAGCATGACTGTGTCCCAGTACACAAAGCGAAAAAGACGCCATGTCTTTATTGGACCGTGGAAGAGACTTGACAGGCCACACAGAGCTCTGACCCCAACCCCATCCAACACCTTTGGGATGAACTGGAACGGAGAATGCAAGCCAGGCCTTCTTGTCAAAAATCGGTGCCTAACTTCATAAATGCTCTACAGAATGAATGGGCACATGGAAGGCCTTCCAAGAAGAGTGGAAGCTGTTATAGCTGCAAAGGAAGGACCAACTTCATATTAAAATCTATGCAATTTCATTATAGTCACTGCTGGTATAATTGTCAGGTGTGAGTGTGTTTGTCTGTGTGCCTGCCCTACGATGAAATGGCCTGTCACTCCAATTTCTCCCTTTGAGTGCTGGGAGTGCAGCAACCCACCCGCCACACACGACCCTGGTTAAGATGAACATCTCACATAATGGATGGATGGCTGGAAGTATGGACACACTGTTTTAAAAAAAAGGTTTTTTTTACCTTAACATACAGTTTAGCTTAACATTCACTCCATGTTTTAAGCAACTACAATATAGGCTAACATTTACTACACTGTGTTTAAAGCAAATAAAATATAGTCTAACATTTGGAGGAGTATAACGGTTGAATATATAGTGTCCCTGGTTCATTAATGAAATTAAATTATATATTAGAGAACTGAAAACAACAATTTTGTTGTGTAAAATATTGGATGACTGAACTTTTAGTGCAGTACAAGTGTGAAAACGAAGCTTGGCCTCTGACTAATGCTGCTGCTTACACAAATAGCCCTCATGACTGATGCACTCTCTGACAGTGAAGTTTAGCTCAGCTGGGTATTGATTTTTGTATTGATCTGAAATCATACACATATAAAACACACATTTGGCCATGGCTGTGAAATACTAATGTCCTGTCAGTGAGAAAAACTTGATTATTTTTGTAATACTTAGTGCCGAGGTGCTGGAGGTAAATGATGAAACCATTGCACGCTGCAGGGCTTGCAGTAAATCTATTATGATTATGTGTTTTATGAATGTGCCACTACAACTACATTTTGTCAGTATAACAAGTACTATTGTGTTTCTCATTAGAATCAAAGCTAAGGCATGAACAGAAAAACATACTGCCTTTATACTCCAGCCAAGATGTAGGTCAGTAATGTCACTGGTCAGTTTCTGACAGGATTACTCTTGATTGACTATTTTTGGGTACCAGGCCACTCTACAGCCGGCAGTCATACATTCATATCAGCACCACATACACATTACCTCTGAATACCCATGACAGATCGGTGCCATTGTTGTGCTGAGAATGTTCCTTCATACAAATACTATCTGGTCAGCAATGGTCCTTAGGTGGTCCTTTTCTGCTGATGGTCAGGGTGGGGGTTGTGGGGGTGATAAACTGTGCAGTAACTGTAAACCTACAAAGTGCACTCATGGTAGATGTCATCTCCTCCTCCATCCCATACACCACAGAACCGCTCCAGTTTGCCTACCGACCCAACAGATCCACAGAGGACGCCATCTCCCACGTCCTGCACACCACTCTCAGCCACGTGGACAAGAAACAAGGTAATTATGTGAGATTGCTGTTCATAGACTACAGTTCAGCATTCAACTGAATAGTGCCAGGTAGACCGTATAC
Organism: Brachyalestes nurse; assembly: GCA_037974405.1. Lineage (NCBI taxonomy): Eukaryota > Metazoa > Chordata > Actinopteri > Characiformes > Alestidae > Brachyalestes > Brachyalestes nurse. The sequence goes on from JBBPCY010000136.1 coordinate 12,758,273, forward strand.
AAAGCTGAGGGATCTAGGACTTAACAGCGGCGTGTGTGCATGGGTGCTGGACTTCCTCACAGGTAGATCTCAGGTGGTGAGGGTAGGTAGGTGTGTCTCGAACAGCATTACCACCAATATTGGAGCACCACAGGGGTGCGTACTCCTGCCACTGCTGTACTCCCTCTACACCTGTAACTGTGTGGCTATTCATATCTCTAACGCCATTGTGAAGTTTGGTGTTGGGCCTCATCTCCAACAATGATGAGGCGACCAACATGGACGAGGTGAAGAACATGGAGAGGGTGCTGTCCTTTAAGTATCTCGATGTCCACATCTCCTCAGACCTGACATGGACTGCTCACATTCAGGACCAGTCCAAATGGCCAGGCGGCGCCTGTACCACCTCCGACAACTGAGGAAGTTCGGGATCTCTTCAATGATCCTCAGGACTTTCTATTCAGGCGCTGTGGGGAGCATCCTCACACAGAACATCACAACCTGGTATGGGAATAGCTGTGTTCAGGATCATAAAGCTCTTCAGAGATTGATCCGTGCAGCAGAACGCTGCTGCAGGTCTGTTCTCCCTTCCCTGCAGGACATTTACACCAGGAGATGTAGGTCCAGAGCAGTTCGGACATTAACCTTTTAAGCGCCAAAGTCGCAGAATTGCGACAAGACGTCATCATGAATAAAATAGACTGTAGTTACAAATATCAT